>PVKE010012278.1:0-38629 GCA_004027555.1 Craseonycteris thonglongyai
GTTGGTAAAGTACTCATTTTGCTCAGAAAATTTCTTGTTGAGGTCATTTAACTGTGTCTGGGTACTTTGCCAGCATTGAGTGAGCTCTCTGAGTGTCTTGATTAATGCAGCCCTGAATTCTGTTTCACTTAGATTTGATTCCAAGTGTGCAAGGTCCTTTACTAAAGACTGCTCCTGATCTTCTGGAGGGGCTTTGGATGCTGAGGTGTGCATTGTGTTTGATGTGGTTCTTTTTGCTTTATGCATGAGTCTGTTTTCCCTATGGGGGTTTGCCTATCAGATGGGCTTCTCTTTATTTTTTCTTTTGGGCTCAGTTGTGGGAGAAGGAGACTTTGGGAGAGGGTTGGGGGAAGCAGACAGCTTCTGTGTCCTGGGGCACTTCAGGTTGCTGTCTTAGCTGTTAGATAGCAGGGTAGTAAAGGTGTGGCCAGGGGTGGGGGCATGTGAGTAGGAGCTAGGGTGGGCCTGAGACACAATAGCAGATTCCTCTTTTAGCAGTGGTGCTGGTGGTTCAGAGTGGGCGGGGTGCAGGAACTTTGGTCTTTCTCTCCTCTGCCTGGCTGCCCCTCCTTCAATCGTATCTGTAAGCCATGCCCCCAGGGCAGCACTTGGATGGGCTGGGGCTTGGCAGAGGCCCCGGTCAGCTGCGCAGTCCCGTGTGCAGGCAATGACACCGTGGCGACCCGGCCAGCAGCCCAGCCGCACGCGCGGGCTGCTATGCCCCAGAGGCCCTGTGGGTGGAACGCCAAAAGCCCAGCTGTGCGCCCACGAGCAGGCAGCAGCACCGCAGCGACCCGGTGGGTGGGGCGCCGAGAGCCTGGGTGCGTGCTTGCAGTGATGCGCAGCGGCCCAGTGGGCGGGGCACCGAAAGCCCAGTTGCGCACTTGCACGCTGGCAGCGGCGCCTCAACGGCCCGGCGAGCGGGGCACCAAAAGCCTAAGTGCGCGCTGGGAAGCAAGCAGCAGCGCCTCAGTGGCCCTGTGGGCGGGGCGCCGAAAGCCCTGCGCGCACAGGCCGTAGCTCGGGCGGCAGCCGCTCTACGCTCCCGGCTCTGTTGAGACCGCCGGAGTCACTCCAAGCACGTGCAATGCAGCTGTGCCCACTCAAGCCCCAGCCCTCACCCCAAGAGCCCTGTCCTCAGAAGGCGCTCCCTCACAGTCAATCTCCTCCATAAATCAGGGGTGCTGAGCTGCTGTGGGCTGGTGCCCTGCTCTCACCCCGCCCGCCAGGAAGTGCCGCCGCCCTGCTCCACAGTCCCTGTTCCACTTTAGGCTCTGTGATCTGATTAGGGCACTGCGTGCTGTCCCTTAAGTTTGGATGTTAAATTGTCCACAGTCTTGTGGGGCTTCCACGCTCCCTAGGTCTCGGCTTCCAGCCCGCCCTTGATCCAGCTTCACTTTGACCATCGTCCCCCAATCCCCCTTTGTTTTTGCCAGCCCCGGGCCGCGCTCCCAGTCTCTGTCCCCGAACCGCTGCTTCCCTTTTCCTCTCCCGCTCTCCCCGTTTTTCTCTAACCTTTGTGTGTCGTTCTGCGTTGTGTGGTTCTCTTAGTTGAGGCTTCTTCTCAGGGTTTCCCTTGTGGATTCCCCTCTGTTCACAAGGCCCTTCCCATGCAGTTATCAGCGTTCTCCTCTCATGCCGCCATCTTGGATCTCCGCAAAAGTTCTTTAAGTGATTAGTACTAATTTATCTTCCATGATGATTTCTGTTGTATATACAGATGTAGTCTCTTTAATTAAAGGACCTACAATTTAGGGTGGGATCAGGGAAAGCTACACAGAGGAGATGGTGAGCTGAATTTTGAAGGATGAGTTATTCAAAGATGACTTTTAATACTTTTGGATGGGGTAGGGGGCACTATGTCTTCTGAGCATTCATTTATTTTCACTGATGAGTCAGTATTTGATATGGAATGTTCACTGGATACATATAAGTGATAGATTGGTGGTGCAGGGTAGTTACTTTGCACCAATTTTCTCACTAGTACCTAATTGTCAGGAGTAGTTTTATGAGCCACAAATATGAAATACTTGATTTTTTTCAGTCTGATTTATCTCACTTAGTATGACAATCTCAAGGGTGGAATATAAAACTGAAAGTAACAAAGAAACAAAAACATACAGACACAGTCAATAGTTTACCTGAGGGTAAGAGGGGAGGATGTTGGGGAAGTAGGGAGGAAGCATCAAATATATGGTGATGGAAAGAGAACTGACTCTGGGTGGTGGGCACATAATGCAAACATAGATGATGTAATGTAGAATTGTACGCCTGGAACCTATGTAATTTTTACCAACCAATGTTACCTCAATATATTTAACAATTAATTTAAAAAAATGAAATACTGATATTATACTGAGAAATGCATATGTGCCCTTTTTCCTTTGGGAGATTTTGTTAACTCTGTTTCTGTGAAATCATTAGTGTACTCATGACTAAATGTAAGCAATGTAAACATTTAGAAGTAAATGATACATGTACCCCTTCATCCACTTTTGAATACCTTGGTTCTTTTTGTGCTTCTTATTTGGTGAACTATAAAAAACCAAACAGACTGCAAGAAACTATTAGATATTCTTTTCCATAAAAGAGGTTTGAGGCAAGGTTTCCAAGTTAGTGGTTTAAAAGCAGCAAACTGTTTCCACACTCAGTACCATCAACAACATGCACATACTATTTTCCTTGTTTTGGTTTAATTGCTCTCTGTAAGATATGCTTGAAAAAAAAATAATTTTTCATTGTATATACAGAAAATTCTTCTTTCTTCTAGTAGGGCCCAATGTATAAGGCTTGCTTAATGCCTTGATCAGATACTAATGTAAGAGTAGAGTATCTCATAGCACCGTACCCATTATCCTGTAGCAAAGCTATACCAAAAGCCAAAAGAAAACCAATGATTTTGGCTCTTTCTTTGACAGCCACTTCTTGGTAAGTAATAATTAAATTACATGGCTCTCAAAGTACAAAAAACCCACAAATCCTTAGGTGTTACTCAGTGTGTGTGTGTAGCACAAGTGTGTGGGTCAGTTACCCATAATAATTGATGATATTACTACATTAATGAAAAATGGCCTTAGGAAGGAAACAAAACCTGTTCTGTGACTAAGATTGATCTCTGCCACAGACTCTGGAATCAGAATGTTTTTCTTAGTATAATTTGACTAACAGATAGCACTGTAGCAATGTTTTTTATAGAGCAGGCGGATGTCCCTGTCCTCTCCTTTGTGTAAAATCCAGAAGGTTCGTCTTGTCTTTGCTTAACTCTCTGCATCAAGGGAAGTCCAAGAACTTGAGTGTGTGCTTCTGAGCTAGATCTCCTATCACCTGCTTGTGCCTCCACCTGTCAGGGGCCTCCATAGTTGGCTGGTGGATACTTTCATGCCAGACTTTTCTATCCATCCACCATGGCCCCCTCTGTCATTTTCTACTTCTTATTTATGGCATTGAACATAGCAACCTCATACTGTTGTGTTTTTGTTTTTTTTTTAAATAAAAGATGTTTTGTTACTTTTTGAAGAAAGCGTCTTTTGAGAGTTGTATTTAATCGCAGGACATTTTCTACTCCAGTGCTTTTCTGAGTATAAAGTCATCAAGATACAAATTTCCTTTCTTTTTTTCCAAGATATATTTTTATTGTTTTTGACAGAGACAGAAGGGGGAGGGCTCAGAGCAGTCTCCACAGTTGTATGTCATCAGATTTTCAACATGTTTTATGCCACATAGATGGGTGGGGGCCACCCAGAGTAGGAACCAGGCCAGGGGCCTCCTGCATGGGAGGCATGCACCCTCAAGCCAGGGGCCGAACCAGGGGGCAAGAACTGAACTGGGGGTCTCTTTCATGGGAAGCACAACCCATTTCAGCATATGGGTCTGCACAGGCTGGGGCTGGGATTTGATCCTTGGTCCTGGGGGCTGCAAAGCAAGCACATAAGCCATTGAGCCATCCCGGCTTCCCCCCAAATTTCCATTTTAAAGGACTTGTTTCTTGTATGAAAGGAGGCTGAATAAGTTGAACTTCCCACCATTTTTTTCATAAAGTATGTAACTTTTGAATCTCTACTTTGAGGTTGGAAGGACTTATAGAGGCTGCTGATTTGATTAAAAGAGCTTTAGTTATGACACTTGAATGAAAACAATTACATGCATATTTGTGTATTTGGTTCCTGTTTCCAAGAACAACTTGTGGTTTCTTTTATGAGCCTCCTTTGAATCAAGAGATTGGGGTTAGAGAAATCCTTAAAAGCCATGCAGTCCAACTGATGTTAAAATGTTGTCCTCATTGAGTGGTTTTCTACTGTGTTGCAAACTCTCCCAGGCCCGAGGGAGCTGATGCTTAGACTATGCTGACTTATCAACATTTTTTTCTATATTTCTGTAATTCTTTTTTTACCTTCTAATCTCAATTTTATACTTAAAACCACTCACTTATGGATACTGAATATTAGTCTACTTCATTCAGTTAGCACTTCCTATCCCAAAACTGCTATTGCCCCCCTGCCCCCAATAGCCAAGATTCTGTTCATAGGTGTCCACCTATAATACGAAATAAGAATATAGATTATTTTTCAAGAAGAAAAGATTGAAAAGTTATAAGAAGAAATTTTCTAATCCTTGAAAGGTACTATTTTTTAAACATGTAAGAAGTTATTTATAGCTTCTCTCTGCCAGTTTTCAGTACTATTAAACAGAAGGAACTTTTGGCAGTCTAAAAAAATGGTGTTTTTTGAAGTCTGTGAGAACTTCAGTGAGGTGAAAGTAATCTCAGGTTGAATTCTGCCAGTTTGATGCATCATTATGTTTTACAGATGAGCTTATACAGTCTTATAATATACATCTTTAAAGATGAACTTAATAAGTCCATTAAGAGAACAATTAATAACTAACTACCCATTAGTAGACATAAAAGCCAATGTATTAAATAGAATTTAGTTTTATTTCTAAAATTGCACTGAAGTATGATAAACTATTTTAGTATTCCGACTAGAATTGAAATGCAGTAACTTTGAGATTGCAGTAATTTGGCCAGGCCACTGTGATCCTTAGGGAACTGGCGTTTTACTCTTCCAGTGTACTGTGTTATCCGACGTTGTCATGGTGCTAATTTGAAAAATCAGCATAATTAAAAAGGAGTACTATGTTCACTTTGCAGAATTGTTCCTTTTTACTTAAAACCAAGGGTCATCCCTTGGATCTTGGAGGAACAAACTTCCGTGTGCTGCTGGTGAAAATCCGTAGTGGGAAAAAAAGAACGGTGGAAATGCACAACAAGATCTATGCCATTCCCATTGAAATCATGCAGGGCACTGGGGAAGAGTTGTTTGATCACATCGTCTCCTGCATCTCTGATTTCCTGGACTACATGGGTATCAAAGGCCCCAGAATGCCTCTGGGCTTCACGTTCTCATTTCCCTGCAAGCAGACAAGTTTGGATGCGGGCATCTTGATCACATGGACAAAGGGATTCAAGGCCACGGACTGCGTGGGGCAGGATGTAGCCACCTTACTAAGGGATGCTGTAAAAAGGAGAGAGGAATTTGCCAAGAGTTACTGGTACCTGTGGAATAAGAAAAAAAGTTTATGTGGATGATTTCTTTTTTTTTTTTTAATATATTTTTATTTATTTTTATTTTTGACAGAGAGAGAGATAGAGAGATACAGAGACAGAGAGAGAACTGAACTGGGGGAGCTCCCAATTCAGCATATGGGTCCGCACAGGCCGGGGCCAGGATTTGATCCCCCGTCCCTGGCGCTGCAAAGTGAGTGCTTAACCCACTGAGCCACCCCGGCTTCCCCATGTGGATGATTTCTTACAGTAGATGAGGTAAAAAGGCACCTGTCTGAAGGTTGGGTTGGAGGAGATAAGAGGTGAGAAAAGGAAGAGAAATGAAGGAATACATGGCTAATCAGCACCGAGAACCATTCCTGACACTAGATAGAGGTACAATCATTTGTATAACAAATGAATTAATCATGTGGTATTGTAGAAAATATGATTTAGATTTATAGCTAAATGTTATGATTTGTGTTATGATTATGTCACTTGGGAGAAATCATGGAACTACTCTGAGGCTCAATTTATTAAATCGTAAACTGAGATTGATGGGAGGCCTAACCAGCATGTGTAATAGACACTTAATAGGAGTTTAGTTTCTTCAACCAAGTGCACTTTCTATTTCCTTACTATTAATAATCTTTTGCAGATGTTCTGTCATAATTTGATTCTGGCCTTGTTCTTCTTGATGCCTGGTATAGGGGTTTCTAGACAGTTTCTTATTTTCTATTTTTTTTTTTTAATTTTTTTTTTTTAAATATTTATTTATTTATTTTGACAGAGAGAGAGATACAGAGAGAGAGAGAGAACTGAACTGGGGGAGCTCCCAGTTCAGCATATGGGTCTGCATGGGCCGGGGCCGGGATTCGATCCTCAGTCCCCAGTGCTGCAAAGTGAGTGCTTAACCCACTGAGCCATCCCGGCTTCCCCTATTTTCTATTTTTTTACTCATGAAAGTACTTGATTGAAAACTATTTAAAAACCACTCAAAATTATCATGGCTTCACTTACACATTTACGTTTGCTGAAAACTATGCAAATTTTGACCATTTTCCCCCCATCACCTAACACCTATAAAGGGCTATATTTTTAAAGATCTTATATTGTGAAACCTCATTTATAGAAGCTTACTGGGGAATGGATTGTTTTATATTAAGTGGATTTCCCAGATAACAAAAGCTTATTCCTTGATACGTAAATTTTTTCAAAAAAGAGTTATTTTTTAAAAAAGATCCATTTAAAATGGGTTAAATTTTTTCCTGTTTCTTTGGTAGAATATATATGATATAATTTAATTTTTTAAAAAATATGCAAGGTTATTCTTTGATCTGCTTGGCCAGCAGTATAATAGATGTCATGTCTGTTTTGCTGTGGGCTTTAATTTTTGCTCTCAGTGACCCTGTCCTTTTAGCCCAGCTTTTACTAATTTGTTGCTTTTTAATGTTAACAGCTAGAAAAACAACAAAACACCCCAAATAATTAGCATTTTGTGTAAATCAAGATTTAGTAACCTTGAATAAAGACTTGAGGTCTCATCTAGCCAAATGTAAGAGATGAGCTAGCTACCTTAAAAATGGTGATTTCATGGAGTCCATGAGCTTTTTGCCTTGTGTCTTGGATACTAGCCACATTCCAGGTGGTTAAGAGTCTCAGGAACCTGAGGCCTGCTAAATATTTTACTTTATAACAGAATAACTTTAGGAAAAGGTAGCTTTCAGTTTGATACATACTTGGTAATTTGTTGAGTTTTTGCTTTTCCACCAAATTCCATCATTTTCAGTTGAAGACCCTAAAATTCAGTGATAGGCTCTTTTGCCCAAGGTGCCTCTTGTTCTACACTGAATTCTAGGACCTAGAATTTAGAATTTCCAGCCCATAGCTGTAGTCATCGTTCTTTCCCAGTTGGAGTATATTGCTGTAGGGAACTTATATAAATAATATAAAGATTATATAAATGGAATTATTAAGCTCTACACTCTGTACCCAAATATTTTGAATTATTTATTTATTTATTATTATTTTTTTAAAATCTATTCAGTCTTTTTTTTTTAATATTTATTTTTATTGTTTTTGACAGAGAGAGAGAGAGAGAGAGAGAGAGAGAGAGAGAGAGAGAGAGAGAGAGAGAGAGTGAGGGAGAGAGAGAGAGGACTGAACTGGGGGAGCTCCCCAGCTCAGCACATGGGTCTGCACGGGCCGGGGCCAGGACTCGATCCCAGGTCCCCGGCGCTGCAAAGTGAGCGCTTAACCCACCGAGCCATCCCGGCCTCCCCTGAATTATTTAAATAGTGAAGATTAAGTAGAAAGAAGAATGAGTGTATTAGAAATTTGATGAGAATTCTGGGACAGAGAATGTAGTTTTCAAGGTATTAAACACCAAATTAGATTCCCAGAAGGTTTCCTCTCCCAATGTTCGTAGAGCCAGTCGGTTTGCAGAGCATGAAGGGACTATCAAAACTGCCAGTTACTGAATTTACAAGTGGGAGTGGGCATATATTTATAAACTAAGGCTACTAACAGTGATGGTTTAGATTTGGTTTTTACCTCTAGAATTATCAACAAAAGGAAGCAAATTTTGATTCATATAGACTAAGTTATCAGGAACTGGAATTTAGGCAAAAATAACAATAATAGTTGACTTATCGATCACTTCCACTGTGTGCTGCAGTTCAAAGTGACTTATATGAACTGACTCATTTAATCCTTACAACAGCACGAGAGGGGTACATTTTTACTCACTCTTTACAGATGACACAGACTGAGGCAGAGAGAGGTCAGGTCTCCCACGTTATGATCACTCATCTAGTTAGTGGGTGTCCTGGAATTTAATCAGCATTCTGGCTCTAGCGCTTCATTGCCCCGTTCGCTGTAAAGGAAATCTGGATTTTCATGCAGCTTTTTCCTTTCTTTGAAAGAGTTTGGCAATCTTTTGGGTCAACTCAGGTTCACATTGATTCCTAGGGAGGTCTGGCGTCAATTTAGTTGTGTGTTGACATTTTATAAAATGGATTTAATAAGAAAGGTTAGATTTAAAGTTTAGAGTTCTCTTTATAAGACAGCACTATTTCTTTCCCCTACATTAACATATGCCTCTCAGCCTACCAGGTTCCTTGGAATTTCTTATCAAGACTCTAGACAAGCCATGCATTATTTTTTACTACTACATTCTCTGTAGACAAAAGGCAATTGTTATCTACATGGTTATTTCTTGTCATATTTGAGCAAGTTTTGCAGAAGAAATGGCTTATAGGAAAGGATTAGTTACCACCTGCAGATCCTGGAAAAGGCAAGGTAGTGAGGGGAATAAAGTGGGAGCAGGGTGGGGATGAAAACAGTAGTTACTTCAGCTGAAAAATGAAATGTGGTTGTCTTAAGCCTCTGTTCCCAAGGTTCACCAAGTGGTTGGTGTTTTAATAGGTAGGGGAGAACCTCAATTTAGGAGTCCTTTCTCCAGAGTTACATTTTCTGACCATATAAGCTATCATGCACCTTATTATTTCTATGTTCTCACTCTCTAGCTTTTAATCTTTCAAATTTTCCTCTGTTACAACTTGAAATCTATATTTCCACGTTGAGGTAAACAGGCTATCTTCATTAGAATTTTACCTTCTAGTGTTGCAGGTCTAGTCTTTTTGTTTTTATGGATGTTTGCTCTGGAGGTGAAAGCTGCCCCTACTTTATATCAATTGGAAAACAAGTTTTAAAATTTCTCTGTTGCTGACAAAACAATCTAATCATTCCTTAAAAGGTATGTAGTTATGTCCCTTAGCTTTGTGTAAGTGGAATGAGAAAAATCTTGTTTTCCAATTGATCATACCTGTACTTTGACACTGAACAGTAGGCATTTGTCAGAATTAATGATGGTCTAAAGCTAGAAGTATAAGTGAAGGAGGGTGGGATGGCTGAAATCTTTTTTCTTTTAAGATTTATTTTTATTGTTTTTTATTTTTTAATTTTTTTTATTGTTTTTGACAGAGAGAGAGAGAGAGAGAGAGAGATACAGAGACAGAGAGGATGGGGAGGGCCCAGAACAGTCTTTATAGTTGTACATCATTGGCTTTTCCACATAGTTTCACTCCACAGGTGGGTGTGGGGCTGCACAGGGCAGGAAATGGGCCCGGGTCTCACCTCGGTGAGAACTGAACTGGGGGCACTCCCCAGTTCTGCATATGGGTCCACTCGGGCCAGGGCCGGGATTTGATCCTCTGTCCCTGGGGCTGCAAAGTGAGCGCTTAACCCACTGAGCCATCCCAGCTTCCCCTTATTGTTTTTTTGACAAGAGAGAGACAGACAGAAAGAGACAAAGAGAAGGGGGAGGGCCCAGAGCAGTCTCCATAGTTGACAGCATTAGTTTTTCATACAGTTTTACTCCACAGGTGGGCACGGGGCTGCCCAGGGCAGGAACTGGGCCGGGAGCTTCCCGCATGGGGCCGCGGCAAGAACTGAACTGGGGGCACACCCCAGTTCAGCACATGGGTCCACATGGGCCGGGGCTGGGACTCAATCCTTGGGCTCTGGGGCTGCAAAGCAAGTGCTTAACCCCCTGAGTCATCCCAGGTTCCCTGAAATCATTTTAAAAAATGTAAGAAGGTGTTCAGAGGATCTGAAAAATGTTATGGGATTGTACATTATGTTGCAGTAAAAGGAGATTCACATCTATTTAAAGACTCACTTTTCAACATTGACATAGTTAGAAATAAATGAAGGACTTTTTTTTTTTTTCTAGTGAGAAGAAAGTATACTTAAAGTTTTGACAGCTGATAAAGCCATGGCATTCTAGATGATAAATTTTATCAGCTCCTTGACTGGTAGGATTTACTGTATGAAGTTCTCCCAGGGGATTAATTTGAAAGTGTACTTTTCTTAATGAGGTTTGTCTAAATGTCCAATGTTGTGTGTTTTCAAGCTATAGCTGTATGCTTGTTTTTGGTCTCATTGATAGCAGAAAAATGCAAACATGCTTTTGAGTGTGTAGACGTCTTTAAGGTTTGCAGGAGTGTCCTTTTTTCTTGATAGACTTTATTCTAGCCTTAGGTTTATAAGCTAGGAACAGACAGATCTTAAGGGTACTGATTACTGTGATGCCTGCTTGGTAATTCCCTCAGCTTTTAGGCTGTGTTCTAGTGGAGATCAGGGAATTGGGGAAGAAGGTATACAAAGGTAGCTTTTCTTTTCTTAATTGCATAGTTCATTTTCAAATTACTTTCCCAATAGTATTTAGGAAAGTAAAGGGCTTGGTAAAGCCCTCTGCTTTTCAGATATCACTTCCTTAAAGTACATGTTTTCATGCACTGAGCACCTGCCAGTACCAAGTTTTAGGTGTTGCAGTACACACTTTGTATTTGAGTGATAAAGACCTTGTTTTATTTTTGAGAAGTCAGCAACAATATAAGACTTGAAACAGAAGAACCTTGGTAGCTATGGATAATTCTCTCAGATTTTCTCTCTGAGATCACTGGCAGTGTTTGAGTTTACTAATTTCCATCCAAAAGCCAGAGTTCATTAAAATGACAACTTGCCATGATGAAATAATGGATATCCCATTATTTCTTGATCCTTAATACTGAAGTTACAGACCTGTAGTTCCTGGACCATCATATTTAAAAAACAGCTAATAGTGGATGCTTAAATTAGTTTCTTTTTCACTGTCAGAAATCTGTGTATCTCTGAGAAAGAAGAGTAGCTATTAAATCAAAAGCAATTTTCTAAAAGAAATAGTTTATTGTTTTATAAAAATGATACTCCTTATTATAAAATTTAAAGTCAATACAAAAAAAGTAAAAAAAAAATTAAAAAGTTAAAAATTACCATTTAGAAGTAACCATTATTATTATTTGTAAACTTAATCCAGAGAACTCTATGGATACAGATAAAAGCTTTGATAGATAATTTACAAAAATGAAATTATTCTATGATCATTTTAATAAAAATCATTAAATTTCTCAAAATTGAAATTTAATATTAAATTTAACAAAAGAAAAAAACCCAAATAAAATTAAAGGAATTGGTGGAGGTCAGATAAATATTTCTTCATAACAAGAGATGTTACTTACTAAAAATAAAGTCCCACTGAAGTTGTGAAGAACATTGTTTGGATTCATTAAAACAAAAACAAAGAAAGAAAGAAAGAAACAAACAAAAAATACATGTTTCAACTATATTGTATATTTTAGTGAAGAAAAATCAACTTACTTACACTTCTTCCATTTGTTTCTCACTTCTTAGTTATAATACTCATTATATTGTCAAGGTTTATAAAATTTGCATTTTGTTCAGTAACCACAATTCCTATAATAAGTATTAGTTTTTTACTTAAGGGATTCAGTGCCCACCATGAGTCCTTTTACCATGGTTTCTCCATTCCTCCTGGATTTTTTATATTTTCCTTGACTGTCATTAATTGAAAAATATATTGTTCAAGATAGATTTTTGGGTTTTGTATCTCATGAACTCTCAAATGCTTGAAAACGTTTGTTTATTACTTTTATACTTGAAAAATAACATAACTTGGCTGGGTATGAATTTTTTGCATCTTACTTCTCCTAAGCCTTTTTGGGCATGGCTTCACACTGTCTTAGGGAATTGAGAATTGCTGTGAATGAGTCGGAGGCATTTTCCATCTTTAGAGAGCTTTCTTTTTCTGACTTAAATGATTATATGATTTTTCCTTACCAGTAACTTCCCCAAGATTGATAGCACTACTTAATGCTAATGGTGCTTTATAAAGTTTTCCAGGAACATGGTTTGCCTTTTCAGCTCCAAATTAGTCTTCCTTTGATTTTAGGAAATTTATGTTCTATTTTTGGCCATTATTCCTCTTCCATGTTTTTTATTCTCTTCTTCAGGAATAGCAACAATGTGTATATGCTGTCTTATTATCTGTCATCTCTATCATTTTATCATTGATTCCTGACTGTGATTTATTTTTTTTCCAACTTGACTTTCAGCCTTGTAGTATTTATATATATATTTTTTTTCTTTTTTTTTTTTCTCCTGAGCTTTACCAGCTTCCTTTTCATCTTGTTGTATTCCTTTATGATGTTTCTCTGAGCTCCTTTTGAAAAAGAGGTCATTTCTATATATATATTTAAAAAAAAATTTTTTTTTTGAGGCCATAGAGAAGTATTTATCTGATCATTTCCTCTGTTTCCTTGTGAGGTATATATATATATCTCCTTCATTTCCCCTGGTTTTAGTACGTTTTTCTTTCTTTTCTTCCACAGTATTCATGCTCAAGTCCCCGGTTCATTTCTTGTTAGTTCTTGTTAGTTCTGATGACTCCATGCGTGGGCTAGTTGTTTGTTTAAGCATAGTGTGGGGAGATGAGGGTGTGATGACTGGGATGGAGGAATGAGCCAGGGCCCCATAGCTTGTTTGGGGTTTGCTGCTTTCATTACTCTTCAGCAGTCTGTTACTCAGATGGGGCACATCTTTCCCTGGGGGCCTGGTGGGTCAGTGAAACTCATTTTACAGCCTCTTCAGAGCTCTGTGTCGTGAGCACGTGTTTGCACTTTCATCTTAGTCGTTCATCTTCTTCACTTCACCTCTGAAAGGTCCTCTGACCTCTTCAAATTTGGGGTGGGGGGGGATAAATGTTGGCTCAGATTTCTCAGTATTTAGCTTCATAGCCATTAGTAGCTTGAAATTCAGGCCGTTTCTCTTCATAGGGGCTTGTAGTGGTTTTTTGTTCCTCTATTTTTTGTTTCCATTACTATTTATGAAGCGTTTATAATTGTGTAAAGATTATGATCATGGAAACAAATCGGTAATAAACTAAGATGGAAAATAAGGGGGAAATGTTTTCAGCCTTTGGGAATATATTGACCATGATGCATTTCTCTTAGGAATATTATAGTGGCCGTAGCCATGGACTTGTAGAATGCAAGAGGGTCTATTAACTAGAAACTTTCACTGAGGTATCCAACACTAGGTAGAGATGACTGGGATTTGGGGCATTTAGATCATTGTTTTGATGATAACTGTTGTGAAATTCAGCCAATTCTAGAAAATGATGCAAACCTAGACTCCAGATAAAAGGATTAAAGAGAACTGAAATTCACATGCTTGTGGATCATGGGATAAAAAACAAGAGTTATTGTTCAATTTTTTAAAACAAGCTGCTTAGTGTCCTTTTAAAGGATAAGCAGGGAAGCTGGAATGGCTCAATAGGTTAAACACCGACTTTGAAGCCCCGGAGACCAAGGATCGAATCCCGGCTCCAGCCCAGGTAGACCCATATGCTGAACTGGGGTTCAGTTCAGTTCTTGCTGGGGCCTATGCAGGAGGCTCTTGGCCCAGTTCCTGCCCTGCACAGCCCCGTGCCCACCTGTGGAGTGAAAGTATATGGAAAACTAATGCTGTCTACTATGGAGATTGCTCTGGGCCCTCCCCCTTTCTCTCTCTCTCTCTCTCTCTCTCTCTCTCTCTCTCTCTCTCTCGTCTCTCTCTCTGTCAAGAACAATAAAAAATAAATAAATCAATAAATCTTTAATAAAGGATAAGCAAACTAAAATTCTTTCTAGTTAAGAATTATAGGGGGGAAGCTGGGATGGCTCAGTGGATTAAGCGCTCACTTTGCAGCGCCGGGGACCGAGGATCGAATCCCGGCCCTGGCCTGTGCAGACCCATGTGCTGAACTGGGGAGTTCCCCCAGTTCAGTTCTCTCTCTCTCTCTCTCTCTCTCTCGCTCTCAGTTCTCTCTCTCTCTGTCAAAAATAAATAAATAAATAAATAAATAAATAAATAAATATTAAGAATTATAGGAATAATCATGGCCCCAGAATTTTAAAAATTGTGTATGATAATAGAACAATTTTTAATACTGATCTGAGCATGCAGGTGAAAACAGCTCCTAGAATAATTCTTTTCAGAATTATTGGGTGTTCTAAATATCTAACACTGTTTAACGCAGTGTCTTTAATGAAAAGCTAGGAACTCTGAAAAAGGTCTTGTTGAACATGAAACATCCCGAAGTGGCTTGTATCATAACATGATACCTTAATATAGTTGTGACACAGCTCTTGTTTGTCCTTACACCCACTGAAGGTGGTATCATCCGTGAATTCCACTTCCCTGTGTACAAGTGAATCTTTTAAACAATGAGCGAATATGAGCATGTGATAGGGAAGGCATATGTATGCATTATGATTTCATAAATGTTTGTCAGTGATTACTAAAACAACGGAGATTGATATTTTCCAGCCATGGCAATTTTGGTGACTGAAAATAAGCATTTCATCTTAAAAATCAAATTTAGGTTTGTAGATTTTTCCAATGAAGGGTATCACTTGCCCTTTGTTCTGAGAGCTCTTTTTTCACCGTGATAGCACTTTCTATGTGTTTATTTAACCTTGCACCACCCCCATTCTTCACTGTCTTAATGTAATTCCAAGGAAAATCAATGCGTGGAGGAATTTTGTTTGCCTCATTTCTTTAATCTTTTGTTCCTTTAGCTCTTTAGTTTGAGAGTTAAATTTTTTTTTAATTGCTAAATTTATTAGGGTTACATTGGTCAGTAAAAGTTATATAGGTTCCAGGTGTACAATTCTTTCCATCACCATATATTTTGCTCCCCCTCTCCTTATTCTGAGGCACCCACTAATCTATTGATTGTGTCCATGAGAATTTTTTTCCTTTGTTCTTTCAGTTTTATATTCCATGTATGAGTGAAGTCATGTGGTTCTTAGCGTTTTCTGTCTGGCTTATTTTGCTTAGCATGATGCTCTCAAGTTCCATCCATGTTGCAAATGGCAGAATTTCAGCTCTTCTTATAGCTGAGTAATATTCCATTGTATATGGGTACCACGGCTTTTTTATCCAGTAATCTATCAAGGGGCATTTTGGTTGTTTACATGTCTTGGCCACCATGAACAGAGCTACAATGAACATTGGGGTACATAAGTTTTTATGGACTATGGCCTTCAAGTTGCTTGAGTAGATACCCAGAGGAGGATTGCTGGTCATAGGGTAGCTCCATTCCCAATTTTCTGAGGAATCTCCATACTGTTTTCCAAAGTGGTTGTACCAATTTACATTCCCACCAGCAAGAGTTAAGTATTTTAATTAAAAATAGTCATATACCGTATTTTCTGGCGTATAAGACGACCGGGCGTATAAGACGACCCCCTAATTTTACAGTTAAAACATAGGTTTAGGCCTATATTCACTGTATAAGACTACCCCCCACTTCCGAGGCAACACCAGTTCTTTTTTTAATTAAATTTTTAATGACTGACATTTTTCGAACATACCGTAATATACCATACATTGATAGAACATGTATAATTTGCATGCATAAAAAGCCTGCTTGGGTTGGCTGAGTTAGAGAGGCGGTCCGAGCAGCCTTGCAGTGATTGGTGCGGGATCGAGTTGGAAAATTCATTTAGCAGCATATCCAGATGATTTTCGGGATCGAGTTGGAAAATTCGTTTAGCGGCATATCGAGACGTTTTTCGGGATATACTCGGCGTATAAGACGACCCCCGATTTTTGGTTGACTTTTTTCGTTTCAAAAGTCGTCTTATACGCCGGAAAATACGGTAATTCAAATTCTGTCAGGTCTGTTTTATTTGTTATGTTTCTAACCTTTTTTTTTCATACTTTTATATCTTCCAAGAACTTCTTTTCCCTTTCTAAGTTTTACTTTTTTAGAAGTGACTCCTTCATGAACAATGGAGTCTAAAAATGGCCTAATAAGCCTGCTATTTTTAAAGAAGGAAAAAGTTCTTTATCTTTTGTTCTGTCTGTGCTTTTCACTTTCCACCATGTTCGTCAGAGTATTTTCTCCTCTGGTCTTAGTAGTGATAGCTTTCAAATTCTAGGTGCCTTTTCTTCAATCCATTTCTGGCTCAGTTTGTCTCCTACTCAAAATTGTTAAAGTCAAAATTGGACGGGGCTCTTCTGTTTCTATTTCTTATAGATATTTTGGATTCCTTTTCCTGTAATTTATTAAAATTATAAAATATACACATAAAGGAGTAGAAATGTATTTTTACATGTTAAAGAAAAATAATAAAACGGTCTTTTACACAAAGGCTATCCAGAAATAATCCAGCCATTGTCAATATAATGAGAACGGTTATATGACTGGATACTTCCTTGACAGCCCTTTTATACCCACTGTCCAGGGTAAGAAATACCACATTACTTTTGTTTTAGGAGGTCTCTCTGGGTCCCTCCACTGACACATTTCACAAATTTCCTCCACCCTTATCCCCCACCCAAGAAATGGTTCATCCTAAAGTTTGTGTATGAGATTTGGGATTTCTTTTTTTTACCACTTTCAAAAAATAACAAGTGATAAGAGAACTTTCAGAAGAAAATAAAGGTGTGGATGCATGTTTATTCTATACAAGAAAAATTTTGTTTAGGATTGTAATGAGGATTAATACTCTTGAAAGGATTCAGCTCCATACTGTCTTATTGAAATTAGAATTAAGGTAAACTGAAAAGTTGAAACACACATATATAATGAAAATATTGAGTGGACTGTCACCCACCCAGTCTAGCCTTGTTTGATGTTTAAAGAACAATTAGAAGTTTCCTAACTTGGTGTGTTAGTTTGAAAATACACAACTTCTTTTAACCTCATTGGCTCCAGGGCCTTGAGGATATATGATGGGGACCCAGAGGAACCCAGAATTTATTTATAAAAAATTGTGTATTTATTCTTATATGTTTAAATTTCAGTACCTTCAAAGCAATCTCCATTTGATGCAATACACCTATCAAGATGCTTATTCTACTGTTCAAAACAGTTTTTGAACTCATTGGTTTTGTTCCCTTTAGTGCTTCTGCCATTTTTGGTTTCACCTCTTCTACATTGGCAAAATGATTTCTTTTAAGGACCATTTTCATCTAAAAAAAAGTAGCTTGAGGTGAGATTGGGTGAATAGGGAGGGTGTAGTATGGAGGGTCATGCTGTTTTTGGTCTAAAACTGGACAGTCAGCATGGTGTGAGCAGGTGTGTTGTCATGGTGTACATTGTTCGTGTAAATCACCCATAATGAAATGGGCAAATGCATTGAAAGAGTCACCAAAAATTCACTGAAGCTGAATACAGCCTCTCACAGTAGCGCCAGCTTAGTCACTGACGCAAATGGGTTCCTAGAGTACCCACCCAGCAGGGGAAGCCTGTACTCTGTACTACAAGCCCCCCTCCCCGCCATACACACTCATGCACTAGCAGCATTTCCATGTCTTACCGTTCGTTAGAATACTCCATTAAGAAAGCACACACACATCTTCCATAAAGCTTTAGGTAGGTGTTGAAATTGTGAAGAGGACTGCTCTTAGGGTAATCTTACTGCCACTTTTTTTTAAGATTTATTTTTATTGTTTTTGGCACAGAGAGAGAGAGATACAGAGACAGAGACAGAGAGAAGGGGGAGGTCCCAGAGCAGTCTCCATAGTTGTACATCGTTGGTTTTTCCACATAGTTTCATTCCACAGGTGGACTCGGGGCTGCACAGGGTAGGAACTGGGCCGGGGTCTCACCCCGGTGAGAACCGAACTGGGGGCACTCCCCAGTTCAGCATATGGGTCTGCATGGGCTGGGATTGGGATTCGATCCTTGGTCCCTGCAACTGCAAAGTGAGGTGCTTAACCCACTGAGCCATCTGGCTTCCCCTTACTGCCACTTTTGCTCTCACCCTTCCATCTTTTTTTTTTTAAATTTAATTTAATTTAATTTTTTTTTTTTTTTGAACTGAACTGGAGGCCTCACCACATTCAGGAAGCACACCCTAGTTCAGCATATGGGTCCACACAGGCTGGGGCCAGTATTTGATCCTTGGTCCCTGGGGCTTCAAAGCAAGCACTTAACCCACTAAGCCATCCTGGCTTCCCCCCCTTTTTTTTTTTTTTAAGATTTATTTTTATTGTTTTTGACAGAGAGAGAGAGAGAGAGATACAGAGACAGAGACAGAGAGAAGGGGAAGAGCCCAGAACAGTCTCCATAGTTGCACATCATCGGTTTTTCCACATAGTTTCATTCCACAGGTGGGCGGGGCTGCACAGGGCAGGGACTGGGCCGGGGTCTTGCCCCTGTGAGAACTGAACTGGGGGAACTCCCCAGTTCAGCGCATGGGTCCACTCGGGCCGGGGCCGGGATTCTATCCTTGGTACCTGGGGCTGCAAAGTGAGCGTTTAACCCACTGAGCCATCCCGGCTTCCCCCCTTCATCTTCTTTCAGCCATACATTCCCCCTGTTCATAGAGACAGAAAGTCGTCCAAGTCTCAAAAGTTTTCTTCCTGCTTCTGCCATGTCCACTGAGGTCCCACCTAACTTACCTAAGGTCTAAGTTCTGCTTGTAGAACCCTTAGTTTTCTGTGAGTCCTGGGTCTGGAGTGTGATGTACCATGTTGTCTCATCTTTTGTTTCTTTTGAGCTGCTTGGCTTGTTGACTCATCATCAATAAACCTTTATTAGAATTCTCCCTTACGGGAAAGCCAGGACGACTCAGCGGGTTGAGCGCTCGCTTTGAGGCCCCGAGGACCGAGGATCGAATCCCGGCTCCGGCCCAGGCAGGACCCACATGCTGAACTGGGGAGTTCCCACAGTTCGGTTCTCTAGCTGTCTCTGTCTCTGTCTCTCTCTCTATCTGTCAAAAATAAAATAGAAATAAATATGCACTGAAGATAAAATAATTACTCTCTATAAATATAAAAAGATATAAAAAATAAAAAAAAAAGAATTCTCCCTTTGTGTAGGCAGCAATACTAAGAACTATGGATACAACACTGTGCCTGCTCTTTCTGTAGTATGACAGTTTAGAGAACCTCTTTTGTTTATCTGGGTTTCATATGCCAGTATGATCTCTATACTTCATTCACATTTCAACTTCTGAATATTCCCTTGACCTAAAGTTTTAACTATACCAAAATACTAATACTAGGTTCTGGATTTTTCTCTGATATAGTTCACTCCATTTTCTACCCTTGTTGCAAGTAATCAACCTTGGTATGGCTTTCTTCGATATAAATTCATTCATTTAGACTCTTTTTCCTCCCTCAATTGTACCCACTCCTGATCCTGGAAATGACTATTGATACTTAGTGAATTTGCCACTATGGATCACATAGTTATTGTTAGAATTTCCACCAGTTTATAAAAATGTCTGGTTTCAGGATTGAACTAAAAATAGTTTCTCTGAAAGGACCTAAATAGAAGTTTCTCCTTTTTTTCTGTGTCAGTCTCCCTGGGATTTGGCTGCTTCTACAATCTTATAAAAGTTTTGCTTTTGGCTTAAACATTGAGAAGCACTTTAATGGTGAATGTGGGTAAGATTGTCAACATGGAATTAAAATTTTAAGACAACTTAATGAAAGTTGTCTGGCTGGAAAAAAATGCTCATTTATAGAAATTGTCGTAAACTTCTGATTTATTATAGATCTGTTGTTCTGTATTTTTCTGCCACCAATGATTTGATTTTATTACTGGCACATTGTATATAATAAAATAGAATAAGCTTTCTGCCTATAAATTATTTTAAATGACTTTTAAGACATATTTAGAGAATCAAGTACAAATAGTTAATGACGTTAATGCTTTTAAAAGATTAAAATTCAGGTTTAGTATTATGCAGAATATCCAGACTGTATAATTAGAATGGAATAGATTAAATTATTCACCTGTGATCTTTATTTTATACATGTTTTTAAAATGACATCAAATATCATGATATTTGCCTATTGTAAGATACTTTTGCAGGATAAGGACTTATTTTTTCCTGTTATCCTTGGTGTTTAGTATCTTTTTTTTTAAATTAGTATATGTAGAGCCATTTCCATTTATTTATTTATTTATTTATTATTGTTTTTGACAGAGAGAGAGAGAGAGATACAGAGACAGAGAGAGAACTGAACTGGGGGAGCTCTCCAGTTCAGCACATGGGTCCGCACGGGCCGGGGCCGGGACTTGATCCTCGGTCCCTGGTGCTGCAAAGTGAGCGCTCAACCCACTGAGCCGTCCCGGCTTCCCCTATTTAGTATCTTTATGATACATGTTAGTATAACTTTAAATTTTGGACATATTTTTAATTACCATCAAGAAACAGTTTTGTAACTGTGTTGTCTGATTTTCATCATACCATTTGTTGTTAACATACCAGGTTGGTATTAACACATATGTAGCTTTAGCAGATCTTGATCATTAGCTTTCAGATTAGTTTCAATGTAAAAGTGTTTTGTTCATTATTAACTTAATGTGTGGAAATAGTTTATCACTTTATACCATAAAAATTGAGGTGTTCTTCTTTAGTTGCCGTATATAGCGAAATAGGTAGAATTAGAAAAAAAAAATGATAAAGTAGCTCTTTACAGTATATAAACATGAATGGAACTGTTCTTTCAGCACCATTCTGGAAGAGGTGGACCTTGTAGTCCCAGTATACTGGCCCAGTATAGGGACAGTTCATCATTTCACAGAACATGTACCAAATTGATGAGATATGTGCATTAATAACTTCTAAGTTCCAGTTTAGCACAGGCATATTTTTAGGGTAGGAGATGATGGCAGTCGTACTCACATTTACTATTTTAGACTTGGAAATTTCCTTAGAGATCCTGTAGTCCAACATTTCTGTTTTGGTAAGAAAGAAAATTTGTTTCACAATGATAAGGACTTCTCCAAGATCTCAGAGACAGTGTCAGAGTCAGTCTTGGAATTGGATCTCTTGATTCCTCTTTACCCTTTTATTTATTGATTCATGTTCATTTGTTCAACCAGCAAAAGCTCTGTATGCCTATTTAGTTCAGACGTCCTTCTGTGACTGAGGGTATAACAGTGAGCAAAACGAACAAGGCCCAGTTAGTGCTCTGATAAACTACATTGAATCTGAAAGCCTTCACTAGTTGGAAGAAATCCTCTTTCCAGAGAGGCTACAACTGAATGGTAGTTTTTTCCCAGTAAATTCTATCATTTTCAGAAGTCTGTTTACCTTGTTGTAATTTTGAAATGGTATGTAATTTGGAAGAATGAAAATCCTTTTTGGTTAGAGAAATGAGATGGCCTTTAGGCAAATCATGACTTTATTTTTTTTAACAATTAAAGGCCCGGTGAATAATTTTTTGATGCCACGAAATGTGCTCATAAGGTGGGATAAGTTTGAAGATCATTTTTCTAAATTGTAGTTTTAAAAAATCAGTACATTTTGTCTGACAATCATTTGGTACTTGCTTGAAGATATCATTAAACAGTTCTCCTTTTTACCCCTCCTTCTCTTCTTTTTTTTTTGCTATGTTGTGCTCTTTTCTGCCACATTGTTTTGCTATTTCTGCAGTATGTTTCTAGTTGCTACATTGGGATAATTCCTAAACCATAACTATTATTTAGGAAGGACCATAGCTCTAAACAGCTTTGTGTTATATGTCTGAAGGATACCATGATTGCACAGTGTTGTTTTCTGCCTAATACAGAGACATCTAGGGTGCCAACTTCAAATGCCTTTTGCTTTTTAGCGCTGTGCAGACTTATCTTCTGTTTGCCTTGTGGGACTTGCTCTGCAGATGACTTGGAACTCAGTTCAGCCAGCAAATACCATGCACGTTTAGATTGTGGCAACACAAGGGAAATAAAGGTTTAGATGTCTAGATAGGGTAAAAGAGGAAAAGAACACAAAAGCCAATGGTGGTTGTGCTATAAAACTCTTATTCTTTATTAAAACAACATAATATTGCAAAATTCAAACTAGTATTTGCATATCAAGTTTTAGAACAAATATCTCTTTACAGTAAAAATATTTAAAGAAATTGAAACATTTAAGAAAAAGTGAAGTAATCTTTAATTTTTGTTAATCCTCTCTTTGTCATTTGCTTAATTTTTTTCTCCCATCGAGTCTTCAGCCATTAATTGAATGAGTGAAGGAAAGTTAAAGCTACAGGTTTTCATATGTGGAAAGCCTTTTCTGAGTGTCTTTGCTGGTCTTTTGCCATTCTCTCCTGCAGCTAACATTAATTACTTTGCAGATGGCTCCTATTGACCCAATAAGGAACCTTACCTGTGTTCAGCCCTTCCCAGGCCCTAAAGTCTGCAGTTTCTGAGGACACAAATGTAGTACTTTCTCTCAACTCTTATAAAGATGACAGCCATGTTTGGCCTTCCAAGTTCTGAGTTCCTGATCCTAGAAAGCCCTTTGCTTTCAAAGTTCCAACTCCTTGCTTACACCTCTGTACTTTGATCCCAGGCATGACTTCTTAATATAATTCCCCCTGTGAATGATGCTCTGGCCAAATTGGATTCTAGCTGTTCTCTGAATATGCTTTCCAATCTTTTCCTGACTCATGTGTTTGCACACCCTGGTCTTTCCTGCCTGTATTTCCCTGTCCATATTTTGTCACGAACCTGAGCTGGGCCTGCCTTCTTTTTGAAAAGTTCCTGATTATCTTGGTGGAAATGAGTTTCCTCTTTGGAGCAGCTTGATGTATTGTTATTTATGATAGTAGGAGGCATACTGCCTTGTCTTATTTTAGCTGTGAGATTATAATCAGCTTGAAGGTAGAGACTGGGTTTTGTTTCTCTTCCTTTTCTTACCCCAACCTCCTGGTGTACCAGGACTATTGATGACGTTGAGTTGAGAACAGCTGGCCGAGCCAGTTCCCTCTGTGGTTGGTGGTGCTATTGTCAGTGGCTATGACTCCTTTCCTTTCCTGGGTCTGAAATTAGTCATTAATTAATTCCCTTTCTAAAGGACCTAAGTTTCTGTTCCTTTAACAAGCATGGCTTTTGTGGTTTCTTACTGTGGTTTCTCATTTTAATAAGTACTATATAGTCATTGTATGAACTTTAGGAATTATGAGGAAGCTAAGGACAATAAACAGCACTGAAAGCTCTATAGGAAGCAGTAGCCCACTGTTATATTTGTGTGTATATTTTTGCAGATTTGCTTCTATATGTGAACACACACACAGCAACATATGTTTTTTAACAGTTACCAAACACAATATAATAGTCTCTCATTTGCTTTTTTTCATTGAATGGTTTTGTAAGCATCTTTCTCATCTTTCCAAGTATCTGTAAAAGCACATATAAACCTACTCACATCTGTATCAACTGCTGAGACTAGCTGTGAGTACGCATGCATTTTCTCTGGTCTGGTCATCTCCTCATGAAACCTTTAAAAATAGCACTTAAGATTATAAAGAATTCGTGATTAACGTCTCTGTGAAATCAGGACTTGCAACACCCTGATTTCTCCTTTCTGATTCTTCCTGAAAAAAAAAAAAAAGGTTATAAAGACTTGTAGATTTAAAAGATGGACATGCTTTTGGGGCTTTTGATGGCTATTGCTAAACTGCCCTCTAGAAAGTCATATTAATTCATGTTCCCAGTAGTAACGTGTGGAATGCCAGTTTTTTTCCATTCTTGCCAGCTTTGGCTGCTATTCATTTTTATTTTCTAAATTGATGGGGAAAAGTGGTTTCTTACGGCCAATTTAATTCACAGGGCCCTTTTTTTTTTTACTAATATAATTATTTGTATATAATTGCTCACCATTAGTATTTCTTGTTTTCTTTTTTTTGTGAATTGCATTTTGTATATTATGTTTTGGGTAGTCATAAACATTTATTCTTTAAGATGAACTTTAGAGTCAAGTTAAAATATTTTGAGATTTTTGAGATTTTATTTGCAATTACATTAAAGTTATAGAGTATATGTACATCTACACATATGCGCATAATATGTATAAATATCCACATACATAATACATATATAAAATCTGTTACTGTTCTTGTCATTGTTAGCAGATGCTTTTCTCGTAGGTTATTTCTAGGTTGTTTTGCTGGTGCACATAGAAATGTATTTTAGTTTTGCATATTTATCTTATAACCTGCTACCTAACTTAACTGTTATTATTTCTGATAGTTTCCCTATTGGTTTCTTTTATATTCTTTTGACCATTTCATGCATACCCGGGAAGAATGAATACTGTATAAACAAATATGCAAAATAAAAGAAGGAGGGAGTTCTTGTCCTAGAATGTGGAAAGAACTGGACTTGGTTCCCAGAAGGCCAAGTTGATAATAATAGATGCATATTCATTCCCTATAGTTTCACTATGTGTGATGCCTGACTTAATAACAGTATAATTACATATTGGGCAGAACAGAAGAGAACATGGATTAACAATATTTAACACATTATGATATTCATCACTATCTTTTAAAATTGTGCATCAAGGCATTTCAATTATATGTAACTGTGTTTAAAAGGTATGCCGTCTTTAGTTGGATGCGGTTTTCTTTGTGTTTAAAATTTTTTGGGGGAAAGCTGGGATGGCTCAGCGGGTTAAGCGCTCGCTTTGAAGCCCCGGGGACCGAGGATTGAATCCCGACCCCAGCCCATGCGGACCCACATGCTGAACTGGGGTGTGCCCCCAGTTCAGTTCTTGCCGGGACCTATGCAGAAGGCTCCGGGCCCAGTTCCTGCCCTGCGCAGCCCTGTGCCCACCTGTGGAGTGAAACTATATGGAAAACTAATGTCAACTATGGAGACTGCTCTGGGCCCTCCCACTCCTCTCTGTTATCTCTCTGTCTCTGTTTCTCTCTGTCAAAAATCAATAAAATAAATCTTAAAAAAAAAAAAAATTTTTGTTTGGTGACACAGAGGAATTTCAAAATTACTGGCACGCACACTGGGAGTGCGTTAACCACTTCATATGGTGAGGGGTTAAAAATTGGAGAGGAGAAATTAAACAGCTTTCATTTTTATTTAATTAAAGAGGTTTCTATTGATGCCACCTTCTCAGAAGGGAACTCTTAATTGACTATTCTTATTGGCTAATCAGGTCAGCTTGAGTGAGAGCTTTTATATCACCTCAAGTTCACCCTTTATTTGCCTCCTAACTTCTCCATTCTCTCTTTCCCTATTTATTAACTTGTAGCCCTGACTATGTTTCCTGTTCTTATTATACGAGAGTGTTCTTAGCTATATTATGCTGTGTGGGGCCATCACCTATGATATGCAGGAGTGCCTACGTATTAACGTTTCTGCTGCAACCTCTTATGTGGTTTAGGAACTCATTAAATTCCCATTGTGACCATCAAAGAAGCTTACACCCCTACATCTTGCTTACGCTAGGAGTGTTCTCTACCTGCAGCCCTGTTCCTATGAAATATGCCCACATCCCCAGCCCTTGCCTAGCATGCCATCTTTGACTTAACACAAAGCCTCAATTCAACCTATAATTACTTTCACCCACTTAACATATCATTTCTACATGCTTAAATTCCAACCTCTCCATGTCTACAATATTTTAACACATCTTAAAAGTCTTACTGTATTGTTGACACCCAAAGGAATATACTTTTTTTTAATTGAAACAATTTTTGATATGAACGTTTTTTGGGTGACATGAGTAACTTTTTCTTTGAAAAATCATTTTACTTTTTAAGTTGTTTGTTTTCAAAAAGATAGAAATGTGACTGAAAGATTGTCATTATGTACTGAGTTAAAATTTTGTGCCTCTCTTTGTTACAACTTGTTGTAAGCATTTAATGAATTAAATAGTTATGTGTATACAAGGAGAAAAAAGAAGCTTGTAGCATAAAGAGGGGATGGGCATGGTGCTTCATGATACAACGCTGTGTGCTTGAAGCCCCATGAAGCTGAGAATAACCACAGATCCCAGCATTTGTTGTCATTAAGTGAACGAATGTGAAACCTGGTAGGGAAGGTGGCAGGAGACTTATTTGTGAATCTGTTAGGACCATTTGGGATGATCCGAGTTCCCAATATTGAGAAGTTAAACACTGTCAAACGGGATAATCAGCTGAGTGAATTTACATCATGAAAATGGATATTACTGGCACTCCTATTTTTCTAGACATAATTTTCCATTCTTGTTCATATAAATGTTTCCTTGTGTCCCAGTTCTACTTTGAACACAGATGGAAACTAACTTATGTGCCTTACCACTAAGAATTGAATATTTGTGCTACTGCTTACTTAATAACAAAGCCATTGTATGGCAAGGAGCATGGCTGGTCAAGACCTGGTAAGTCCAGGGTGTTATAGTGAACATGGGTTCATAGTTTCCCAGCTTTCACATCTTGGGCTGCTGATTCCTCTTACAATGTCTACTTCCTGGTGTCATGCACTGAGAGAGGGACCCTAAGGTGCCTACTTAAGGTTGTCATAAAACAGTGACCATGTGAAACATAATCACAGAACCCAAAAGCAACTGGAGAAGGAGACATATTCACAGACAGCTTACATAGTAGCATCTTAGCTTTGGGGTATTTTTCACCTCATAGACAAGCCTGAGCTTCTTTATAGAACTTGATGTGTGTACCTTATATTTGATCTTTAGGTAAAGTAACCAGTTTTTCCAGGATAGTCCTTCATGATTTATGTCTGTTATCTTGGCATGCTTATTAATAAGCCTCTTTTCATTTCCAGAAATAGCCTGATTTGGATGATAAATTATATGGCTACCCAGTTGTTAAGCCTTGGTGCTTGCTATTCTTCTAGACTTTTCCCTAGCTCTGCTGGTGAAAGAATGGCCTGATGGCTTCTAGGTCACTTCAGAAGAGCTTGTTCTGCTCCTACCTACCCACTCAATGTCCTGATCAGATATAGACTGAGGGATCAACACATTAATTCAGTGAATGGAGATTTCAGAACTGGAAAGGACTTCTAAAGACTGGTATTTTGGCTGTTGTTTTTTACAAGGAAGTAAATGATTTTTGACTAATATAGGACAGATGATTTCCTTGTGGTCCAGTGTATGTCTTTCCTAGTAATCTTCCTTATAGTCCAAAACCCTGTTATCTACATTGTCACATTCTGAACAATGTAGTTTGCTTGATTAGCATACTCACAGCCTTTGTGACAGGGTTACCCAAGAGAATGCATATAGGTTTTTCTTCAAATTACGGGATTCAAGTAATTTCTTTTTTAACTAGAAGTCCTTCATTCTTCTTGGTTAGTTAAGTTTTTAGGCACTAGGGATTCTTGGTAAGTAATCTAATGAGATTCAGCACTAGAATTTGACTTCTTACCCACTTTGTGGTCTAATACAAGTTGAGTGGCTCTCCCTAGAAGGTGCTTCTCCAAATAAGGATGTAGGAACTGAGGCTGCATCAACCTTGTTGCTGTGCCATTTGGGTCATGTGGTTTCCAGGACTGATATCGAAGAAAGCGCTTGGGTAATCATGCAGGTATTTTAATGGTCTTCTCTCATGAGCCACAATTCAGTTTCTTGACCCTGACCTAACTTCTGGGGATTCTGTGAAATATAGTCTTACTATATCAGGAAAGGGGAAGCAAAATGGGATTTAATGGATACATAGTATTATTTCTGCCACAGTTCTCTTCATTGATCTCATTCTTGGCTTATTTGCCATGTTTCAATGGTCTTGCCGTTCTCCTGTTCTTAATGTTCTCAGCATCTTCAAGGTGCTTACTCTTGTCCTTCATATTTTGAGTACAATCACATTTAGTCTGACTCTACAGTTTATGTTCTTTTACTACCTCCAGATGGACCACTGGGTACAGAGTAAGTGAGTTCGATTTTCCTTATTTCATTATTCTACTTTTTTCCACTTGGCTTGGAATTTCCACCCTACATTTATCTCTTTATTTCCAAAGGCCACTCTTTCACCAGATAACCTGCATGAGAGGCACTCTAGTAGCCACGATGTTCATAGGTTTTCTGTAGCTTAAATGATTAGAAAAGGGAGGTTTATTTCATTACTTAGCATGTTCAGAAAATTTCTTTTATCAGTTCCTGCAATTTATCAGACAAGTCAGAACCAACTCCCGCCCCCCTCCCTGCCCCTCCCTCCTACTGGCTGATCAACAAAGTAAAATGACAATTTATGCTTGGGACCACATTTGCTAAATAGATCCGTATTGACATGTCAGAACATTTTGTTTCCAACAAGAAATTCTACTAGGGAAACTACAGGGAGCACAGGTGAAAGAAAGGCCTTGCAGAACACCTGCAGGCAGAAAGTGCCAGACTGCTCATCTTCAGGCACACTGAGATATAGATTACCTGTTCCGTCTCTGCTGGGGGGCAGCTGGAGATGCACCGCTGCAAATTAACTGTTCAGTTCTTCCTTCCCAGTGTTACTTGTCCATCACTGAAAGGTCTCTTATTTCAAAACTACTTCAAGACTTTTTATAATTAGTTAGATTTCATTTCAGTTGGCATTAATTCACTTTCAGGGAGATTACAAGTAATATTTTAGGAGGAGATGACTAATCTCATACATTCGTGCTGAGTTGCTTATTTTCACTTTCAGAGAATTGCATGCTTCATCCAGCTTCCGGGCACATGGTGTGGGCCTGGCATCTAGGTGGTAGAGGTTTGCTCACTCACCAAATGTTGATTAGGCTTACTATGTGCTAGTCATCATGCCAGGTGCTAGGGACCCTGTGATAAGGGGAAGGGACAGTTTTAAGGGAGGGATTGCTGTGGTTACACAGGAGGAAAGGATGAAGCAAACGGAGTTGTGTGCTGTTTGTAGGAGGTGGGAGAGTAGAGTGGTATGGTGGTGGGGAACCTATATCCTTCTAAGTGTTTGTCACAGGCTCCTGCAAACCCCTATGCTGAACTACACAACTAGTAACCACTGGGATGGTATGACAGCAAAGGTTCTCACCTCCCATGCGGAGGCCCCTAGTTTAATTCCTGTCCCATGTAGTCCCACATCCACCTGTGTGGAATGAAACTATGTCAGAAACTAATGATGTACAACTATGGAGACTGTTCTGGGCCCTCCCTCCTTCTCTCACTCTCCATCTCCTTCTCATCTTCTCCCCAAAAATAAAATAAATCTTTTTTTTTAAAAAAGATTTTCAAATGTAGGAGATATTAGAAAACAGTATGTCTATTATGTCCACAGGTTTGGGGGTGGGGAAGAGTTCCTTTAAAAGGGGAGAAATAGGATAATTAAAGTGACCTTTATTATATTTTGGCAATAATGGTTAGAATACTATCTGCCTTTGTAAATTACAAGCAAAAATAGTGGTCTAAAGAACAAGTAGACCTTTACTTTGAACTCTTAGACATGCTCAGTGATTATGTGGTAGAGAACTTTGAAAATAATGAATTACCTATAGAGAGAGGTAATTAGAATGCAGTTAGTGAAACTTTTCTGGCTCTTGGTGTTACGGAAGCGGTCTTCTGAGAAATGTTATTATCAACAGCCCTTTCATGTATATTCACAGGGCTGGTAGCTGACTTAATTAACTAGAAATGAAAGAAGTTTCTGTACCACCTCTCAGTAATCTCAAGTACATAGAGTTGAGAATTGTCATTACTTTGACTATTATATATATATTTTAAAAGGGAATGAATAGATTTATTATAATTCAGTTTCAAATATAGAATCATCAATAGATAGACATTTGATTAGTATTTTCAATAGAAAAATCTGCCCAAGATATAGCATCTACTTTACTTTTGTGTTGTGAAGGTTGTCCTTCAACTCATACAGGAAACAGTGCTGGACACACACGTGTGGCTCCCACATACTTTGTTGACTGGCTTGAAGATTCCACCAGCCCCACTTATTGGGTCATTTTAGAACTGCTTCTGGTGCAACTTTCAACCTGATACAAAGTCATTGAGTCCTCCCATACTTCTGTTAAAGAACTACAGTCAAGATATCCTAATAATAAAACCTACTATTAGGGAGAATTATATTAATAGAAAATAAAGTTCAGAGCAGGAAGGGGACTTGAGGAGTCGTCTGCTCCAGCCCTTCCATTTGCAGAAGGGGAAATGGAGGACTACATTTAAGCATGTATCTGGCTCAGAGTAGACCCTATTGTTGTCCTTCAGTTACCATTAGGATTCTATGAATTAATACCCTTACAGTGTTTAGAACAGTGCTTTGTACATATAATACTAAGTGTTCAGTGAATGTGAGTTATCAGATGTTCTCATTAGTTCTAATGGCAGAACTCAGACAGGAACCCAAATGCCCTAACAGTTCAGTGTTCTTCCAGAGACTCATATTTTGTATTTTTCACATTGTGTATGGAGAAGTGTGTTTGAAAAAGTTGAGTTAAAATAAATATAGTGATAACTTCAAGGTGCATTACTGATCATGTGCTCAGAGCTGAGTTCTGGGCTAAGCACTTCATCTGCATGTTTCCATTTAATCCTCACAATGTCTTGGGAAATTCATACTCTTTCTTGTCTCCATTTGACTCATGTAGAGGCAGAGTTTTGTAACTTGTCCATGTTCACACCACTACTAAGGGGCTTTACATCCTACTCTGACTTCAAAATCGGTATTCTTAACTGGTATTTTATTCTAGGAGTTGGCAGACTACGGCCCTTGGGCTGGATTCAGCCCAGACTGTTTTTGTACAGTCTTTAAGCTATTATAAGAATACTTTTTATATTTTTAAATAGTTGAAATAAATTAAAGAAGAATCATCTTTCATGTTGTGTGAAAATTATGTGTAATTAAAATTTCAATGGCCTTAAGTGAAATTTTATTGGAACATAGCCATGCTTACTTGTCTACATGCTATCTGTGGCTGGCTTTGTGGTACAATAGCAAAGTTGAGTAGTTGTGACAGATACCATGCGACTTGAAAAGCCTAAAATATTTACATACCTGGCCTTTATTCTGTACTCTTTCTCAGTGATTATGTTTATAAGGTTCCAATTATTTAGAACATTATAGTAGGATTTTAGCGGGCCTGTCTCCTCTTGTTACTGGCCTTTTTTGTTTGTACCATATTAATGAACATATTAATCAAATAATGAACAGTGTGTATAAAAGGGGCGCACCCTTAAATTATCTATAGCTTGTGTTTTGGAACACCCTGAGGAATGATTTGTTACTGGATAACATTTGAGACTTGATGTTTAACCTCTTTTGTACTTACTGTGAACTGTTGCTATTTGTTTGTGGTGAACATGCCCCTCACATCTACTTACTGAGCTGATTATTTTTAAACCTCCAGAAGTCACTCTGTTTTCTTTTCTTTGTAGTGATTTGCTGTCTTCTGATTATGTGGAGATTCACTACAAAAATGGGAAACCACAGTATTCTAAGGTATGGTAAACAGTGTATAGAAATCCTGTGGTATAAATATACATAATCATAGAATCATTCAGTGCATACTGCATTGTTTTGATGTCTGTCTGAGTAAAATTACCTGTCCTCTTATACAAGGGCATGATGTTTAAATTTAAAATATGCTCAGGAGAAATTTATTAAAACTTATAAATATTTGTGATGACAGAGATTCTGTATGTTTAGGCCAATGAAGACATTTTTATTGTTTTGATTATATATGTATATACAGTGTATTATATAAGTGAATACTATAAAGAGCACCATATCAACATGTTAAAGTAGTAGGTGGTCAGGCTCATGGTCATAGAATCTGAACGATACGTCTGAATGGGCTATTAGAATGAGTACAGTAGATTTTCAGTTAACCAGCACCCCTGGGGATTGCTAGATGCCAGATAAATGTAAGTAAGTAGATTCTCCTTTAACCAGAACTCAAGCAACCCACAGAATCTCTGTTACCCCCAAATGCAGCCCAAAGCAAGAACTGACAGACTAGTAAAAATAAAATATGAAAGTTCTTAATCTGGGGAGGAAAATTTAAAGGTTTAGAACATACATCAAATTACAAATATGCCCACTATTAATTGGACATTTATAAATCCTAAGCAATACCATAGCCCCCTGGACAATATTTACAATCAAGACCACCTATAAATACTTGCTATGAGATTTTGATAGTTACTTAAGTTCTGGTTAACAGAGAGTCTCTATATTTAGTCCAAGTGACTTTGGTGTCCAAGAAGGGCAGGGTACAAGTGGGTGAAGAAAGATTTAGGGAGCACTTTCCCTTTTACTCCTTACAATAATTCTGTGATTTGGATATTGTTATTCCTGTTGTACAAGAAAAAATTGGAAGCTGAGAAAAGGCAAATAAATCTGCTCAAGGCCACCAAGCACTGTGACATAGAAAGGTAATTGGGTACTTGATTTCCTTTAGTTGGAGATTTTGTACTCTTCATGAAGGATCAATAAGCAGTAAGTGGATTTAGAAAAAATGAGAGAGAAATTATTTGTATGTAAGGAACACGGTGAAAATTCTGGGAATGGCTATATCCTGGACTCTGATCTGTAGGAAGTCCACAAAGTGCCATTGCCCCCAGTGCCCATGTTTACCATGGGCATGGGAGAGGACACAGAGGGAAATAAAACAAAGTAGGAAAACATTATCAGGTTTGTTTTTTTCTAAGTTGCTGACATGTATTGACACAAAAGTGGATCTTTTATATGTGGGCTTGCTTGGTTGTGCAGCATAGAGAACTGAGTTTGTCGATCTGCAGCCTCACAAGTATTTTTAGGTGGTCTTAATTGTAAATACTGCCCAGGGTTCCATGCTACTGCTCAGGATTTGTAAATGTCCAATTAATAGTGGGCACATTTGTAATTTGATGTGTGTTCCAAACCTTTGAATTTTCCGCCCCAGATTAAGAACTTCCATAGTTTATTTTTACTAGTCTGTCAGTTCTTGCCTTAGGCTGCATCTGGGGGGTGGTTGAATCTTCCTAAAAGTTAATGCTTTGGAAAGTGAGCAGAAATGCTAAATCAAGCAAAGGAATGATGCTTCCTGGCATTTGTACAAACCATAGCTTCTGTCAGCTGTGCCAGTGCCGGGAGCACTGCGGATGCTGAATCATGAGTCTGGGATAGAGAAGATTGCATGAGAACTTTATAGACTCAGCAAATGAGCCCCCGTTGCAGGCTGCAGTAACCTGATCCAAACTGCTCCCTAAGAAGTTCAGGAAATTTTCTTTTTTTTAGAAGCGGAATAGCTAATTGGCCTACAAAGGTCATTTGAGGTCCTGTAAAGGAGGCCTTATCATTAATAAGATGCTCCAACTCTCGTATTAGTTGTAAGTAAAGTTTAAAACAAAGGGTATTTTAACTCTTGTAAAAGAAGGGTTCATTGCAGTTTGATTTCAAGTTAATTGCTTTTCTTTTATTTATGACCCAGCTTAAATACTCAAACTCACTTGCTTTATATATAACGAATTAATGATTATAGTCTGTATTTTGTGTAACTATCTATTTTTCTGTTTATCTATCATCTATCTACCTATCTCTCTCTCTATTTACACCTCCAAGACTGAGATGATATGATGTGCACTGCCATGTAGCAGAATTTCTTAACCTAAAATATTATAAACATTTTAACATATATTACATAATCTTTTAAACTTTAAAAAAGTATATATTTTTTCCCATTTATTTGCTATATTTGTTTAAAAATCCCATAGTAATAGCATTTAGATTGTTTCCTATATTTCACTATATAGATAACTCTAAGGAAAGGCCTTCCAAATGCTTTTGAACATATTTTTAATAATTGCTTATGAATTAATTCTGATAATGGGATTTTCTGGGTCAAGAATTGGTGTATTTTTTTCCTAAGGCTTTTGGTGCAGTTTGACAGTTTTTCTTTCTAAATGCTTGTTTAAGTTTACACTCCCACTACCATGACATACATATTTTTTAAAACGTTTTTAAAAATTTTACATTACCTTCCATGTTGTTTAAGAAAATCTTTGTACAGAGTTCCAGAAAAGGAAATTAATGTGTGAGAATGGCTAGGTTTTATTTAAACAGATCTCCAACTATTTAGACAAAAGTACTTGCACACAGCACTCCCACAATTATCATGACTAGAGAAGAACACAATTGCTAATAACCTATTTGGCTTTGATGTTAAATATAAATGTGGATATTTAAAATATCCTGAATTAGTTTCAAGCAAAATGATGAGGCCACACTTTGAAGAAACTTGTCTAGGTTTTTCCCACTTCACCACCATCAACCTCCCACTTCTAGCTGAGAGGCTCATGTCTTAGGCTTTTACTTTTATTGGATAAAAGTGGGTTAAATGGGCTTCCTTCCTTGTGAAGCAAATACAGGAACAGGAGAAGGTCAACCAGTTAAGTAGGTAATATAGACTCGGTGCCAGGTAATCAGTAAGCACAAGTGGAAGAACTTTTGTACTGCACCTGACAGAATGAGAACTTTTTGGAGTTTCTAGCACCATGCTTTGCACACAATATACAATAAAGTTGTATTTGTTGATCAACTTTATTGATTCAAAAATGTTAATTTTTAGTATTTCAGTTTTTATAAAAGAAGTAGGCATCAGTATGACAATATAAAAGTACTTTTCAAATTTAACCATTTATTTTACTTACTGTGATCTGGAAGTACTGTTCTAGAAGCTGGACATACCGTACATCAGTGAACCAAATAGATAAAAATCCCTGCCTTTTTTCTTTTTCTTTACCATGGTAATCTTATCACCCTCCTACAGTGCTTCTTGTGCTTTCCTTACCAAATCATCACCATGGCTCAGTTTAAGCTCCATTCTTCCATGAAGACTTTTTGGCAGGGATTATTGTGGGAGGGAACGGGCTTCTGTGGGCATGGCTTCTGGCTGGGAAGGTAAAAATAATCCCCATGAAATCAAGAGAGCAGATTGTACTGGTTCCTCAGAAAGCTATTTTAAGTTTGAATAGAATGGTTTTGTATAAATTATTAAAAATTTGGGATGCCAGGATGGCTCAACAGACTGAGTGCTTTTGCCTTGCAACCAAGAGGCCTGGGATCGAATCCTGGCCCTGGCCTGTGCAAACCCATATGCTGACTGGGGCTCAACTGGTAACTGCCAAATGGCAGTGAAAGTCCTTGCCTCCCGTGCAGGAGGCCCCCAGTTCAGTTCCCCCCATGTGTGGTTCCACATCCACCTGTGTGGAATGAAACTGTGTCACAACTAATGATGTACAACGATGGAGACTGCTCTGGGCCCTCCCCCTTCTCTTTGTCTCCTATCTCTCTCTTACCTTCTCTCAAACAATAAAAAATAAATCTTAAGAATTTATCTAGCATTGGTACAGCCAAACTGTTCTTTTACTTAAACATTCCTCCACCCCCATTGAGTTTAATGAAGGTAAATAATTAAACTGGTGTTAGGGTCATCTGTTCTCTGATTCTTTGAAAAAAAATCTTTTTCATTTTCTTATTCTGCAGTGTCCAAATTCAGGTATATGTGTACAATTATAGATATGTTTTCTCTTTTGCTACTAGCCCACTGATTTGTTAAATAGATTGATACATTCTGATGGTCGATAAGTTTGAGGTATTTCAAGATATGCAAATAGTATAGTGAATATAGTGTCATATTTTATTATATTCAAAACCTGGAATATCAAAATACACACATTTGTGAGCTAAGGTCTATGTAGTTCTTTTTAAATGTTTATTCACACATTCAGGAGTTGATGGAGAACAGCAGTGCTTAGTCACCATGAACGCCCAAGTTTATGGGCATTTCTTAAGCAATGAAGATGATAAGACTTGATTAAACTTGAGTGAAACAGATGAGATAATAAATTAAATTGAGACAATAGGTTCTATTTCCAATATGGAAATTTCTATTTCCAATAGGTTCTTCTTTTCTATTTTCTAAAAGGTTATATTTAAAATGAATAGAATCAAACCATTTCTGTCATTAGATAAGAAATATCAGGGGACTGAATCAGTTTTTTCCCCCTAAATTATTACCACTATAGTCACAAAGCTGTTATCCCCAGCCACTTCTAATTAGGAGGTGTTTTAAAGAATGCTTCAGTGTTTCATTACTTGTGGGAATGGCCTGGTGGCTTCCAGTGGGCTTCTTATCTTGACAGCTTTATGGAACAAAGTTGCCATTATTTGAACATTATTTGGCCTGTGGAGTGTTCAGCTTTGTGAAAGTGGTAGGTTGAGCATATGTATTAGGATTTTTAAGTTCCTTTGACTAGGGAATAGCTGCCACTTATCAGAAACTCCATTTTTGGTTGAATTTTATTAACTGATTGACAGGTTTGAATCCCAGAAGTCCATGGGGACACACATATAATTTACTTGGGTAATGGGCCAATTGGTCACTTTTGCTTCTCCTGCTGCTGTTGCTTAGTCACAAATCTGTGACTCACTCATAGATGGTGATCCCAAATTCATGGGCCAATGCTCTTGAGCTGCCTGAGTCCTTCCTGACTGGAGAAAGAAACTAATTTGAAAGCTTGAAGATGTGGGATTCAGTTGGCTCTTTGCTGTTTTTGGCAAAGTCTGTTAGCACGCTGTGACTGTCTCCCTCTCTGTACATGAAGAAAGTAGTTACTGGGAGATAGGGAGTGTTCTAGAAATCCTTGTGTGGGAGGCATCCCCAGAGCTGACTGCCTAATGTCACCATTAACAAAGCCCTCTGGAAGTGGCCACTTTGCACCAACCCACTGCTGTTATTGCTGTTATGCTAGAGGGAATGCCCTCTTCTCAACTGGGATTTATTTAGTATGAAATGTCTCAAGATAGTACTTTGCAGTGGTACTTACAAAATGCTGCATTGATCTGGAGAGTTGCCAAATAGTATTTTTCAAGTAATGCTTTCTTAAAAATGTGCTATAAATTTAGTAATTAGGAACTCAGAGAATCCTCTAACACTGATATTAAAGTAGAACCTGCCAAATTGCTTATAATGCTTAATTTAACTTCACAATTAGATATTAAAGTTTTCTTATGATGATAAACATAAGGGATTAGATGTTACCTCAAGTTTTATTTAAGGTCCAGAAAATATGGTGATCCACATTCAAATATATAGGAAACTAAAACAGTTCCCTTCAGATAATATCCTGCCTAAAACAAGTAACAATGACTTTTATACTGAGAGAACATCAACCTTAGTTTCCAATGCAAGTGAATGAAACTAACATCTAAGAAAGAACTTTGAGATATTTTCTGGGGGGGGGGGGGAAGAATATTTTTAGGAAAATCTGGAAAATACAGCCTTCTTTGGAAGGTCAAATAAATACAGCAGTGTTTGCTGTGCACTTCTAATAATCACCTGACTTAAGATAGCCTTTTGGTGTGATAGGAAGTGCTAAATAACTGGTTTGATAGACTTTATAGTTACCTATGGTTGTTTTTAGAATCATGTGAAGAGCCTGAAATTTAATTGCAGAATGTTGACCTGGATTCTCAAATAACTGAGATGTATGATACAATTTGTCCTTGTAAGTAAGTTCCAGAGTTGAATATGCAAATAGAACTTGACATATTATATACAAGTCAATATTTATACACCAGATTGCTTTTTAAAAATTGGAAAGCAACCCTATATAAAATAGTAACAAGTTTATAATACCAAATGTAGACAAGGAACATTGAAAATTTGTATTATAGTTACTAAGAGGAAGCAAACTGAGTTGTTTGTTGGTGGTCATTTGGTTTGTGGATGAGCATCTTTAGGTACTTTGAGTAGAACCTGAGGCTACTATAAATACAGTATAATAAACAGTAAACAAAAGGACTATAAACTATCAATTAAAATCAAAGTATGTCCAATATACATGTATTCTATTTAAGAAAACAAATTAAAAGCTTCTGGTTAAACTGTGGATTCAGTGCTTATATTTATCTTTATTCCCTTCCAATAACCCACCCAAATAGCAGTTGGGGGAATAAAAAATGGTATAAACCCACAAGAACAAAGACAAGTGAAGACTAGTAAAGACAGTACATGAGAGGTATCAATAGAATTACAGGAGACGGAAAGCAGATGAATGAGGAGTAATTGCCTTAGGTTTGAGTTTTTCTTGCTTTGCTATGTTCCACTTGGGAAAACCCAAAAGAAGCAAGCCAATGCATGTCATTTCACCTAGAAAGGCCCAGGAATTGAAGGCTCATGAAAACAATGAGGTGGTTGAAAGTCTACATGGAGTCTATTTAAATCCCTGATCTTACTCCACACCCTGTATAGCCAGGCAGCCATTTCTTCTGTACTCTGGCAGAAGACTGCATTGTTTAGAGACTAATGGAAAGGAGGAAATTATTAGAGAAATAATAAGGTTTCCAGAACTGAAGTGCATACATTTTTTTTATTAAAAGGTATGACAGAGTACTCAATGCTATAAATAAATAAAAACCCACACCAAGGCACATCATGAGATTTCATGAAAATAAGGATGAATAACATTTCTTAGTCTTCATTAAAGGTAAAAAATATATTTGATAGAAAAT
>PVKE010012279.1:0-38629 GCA_004027555.1 Craseonycteris thonglongyai
AGGGAGCATGGGGTCAGAGACTGTGGAGTAGAGCACTGGGTGAGGAAGCATGAGATCAGAGACTGTGGAGTAGAGCACTGGACGAGGGAGCATGGGGTCAGAGACTGTGGAGTAGAGCACTGGACGAGGAAGCATGGGGTCAGAGACTGGAGTAGAGCACTGGGTGAGGAAGCATGGGGTCAGAGACTGTGGAGTAGGTTTGGGCTTAAAGAGCTGACCTTAACCAAGTGCTCAGTGTCTGCATCCCACGCAACAGACTAGTCTGGAGGCTCCTGAAACGCTAAGGTGCCTTGAGAAAATTTTAAGACTCGCCTCCCTGTAACTTTGGTAACAACATACAGTCAGTGGGTTCACCTGGGAAAAAGTAGAAGCCTGAATACGATATGTGGACAGATATGTGATGCGATATGTGGAATTTAATATGATCTAATCTGTAGACTTTATGTCGCCCATACAGCACTGGTAGATATGGGCCAAGGAACTATTTCAGTTGAATACTGATGTTGCTTGTTCATCCTATTTGGGATGTTCTGAATTCTCATTAGATAGATGGACTAGCTGGAAGTACACACAACTTTTCTGTATTATTTTTGAAGCACTTTTAATACAGCAGAGGGAATTATAGATCTTGATTCATATAAAAAAATTATTTTGAAAAATCTCAAAATCATTTGATGTGAAATCATTTGCAATGATTAGGCAATTAGAGATATTAAAAATGCTTTGGCTTATTGGACATAAGGAGATATACGAGAGCTGTCTGGAAAAATATCCAGCCATTGTCAGTATAACGAGAATTGTTACATGGCTGGACACTTTCCAGATGGCCCTGTGTATATGTAGAGAGAGGGAGGGGGAAAACTAAGGAGTTTTATTTAGCAAGAGGTGCTAGAGGTAAAAAGATGCAGACACTAAGCATTATTTTATATATGGAAATATGTGTAAAAATGTGCACATATATTTGTGTGTACATATGTGTTTAAGTAAATAAATATTTAAATCTTTATAACATTTTTTAGTACATGTTATACCAATATTTGTCATTAGCCTAGAAAAATGTTTCTTTTTAAAAGAAAGTTAGCTTTTTCTATTATAAAAGTATGATTTGCCTGTCTTAGAAAATTTGAAACTTAGATGAAACTAAAATGAAGGTGGGCACCCACATTCCCCTCCCAATACGAAATTACCGTTGCTGTGGTGAGTTCTGACGGCACTGATCCGCTCACGGCGCGAACGCCCGCCGGTGTCCTGAGCCGGCTGCCGCTGACACTTCACACACATGATGGGCCTCATCTTCTAGCCCCATCTTAGAGCAAATCTTGGAGCTGTCTCATCACTCTGTCTTGTTCAGAACAGGGACGGGGAATGCAGAAGTACAGCCCTTCTCTTTCCCATACCCTGGCTCAGGCCACACTCTTGAGAAATCTGACCCGTCAAAGTTGCTAATGGTTGTCAGTGGCATGTTCTGGGGTCCGGAACTCAGAAATAAAAGAGGACAGCAGAAGAAAACCAAGACTTTATATCTGGGAAGTGCTGTCTGGGAAATAAATTCTGCTTATATTCTGTATATTTGCCAGCCTTCCGAAGATGCCACATTGAGATATTTGTGAATGAAGCAGGTAAAAGAAGGCAGATCTACTCTATTTGTCTCAATTATCAAAACTCTGGTGCATCATCACAGGCTCTGTTAGGGGGTAAAAGAAACCAGAGATAAGAGAAGACCATTTGTGCTTAACCACTCCCATTTCTAGAAGCACTTTCAGCTTTTATTTAACCAACAAAGCAAAAAGATCTTAACCAAAGTTTCTTGCTACTGCTATCACCTCATTTAAAGTTGGGAAATGATCGTGTTTAACCGTCCCTCAGCATTTGTTTAAAATCAGTATTTAACTCAACACTCCACTTCTTTTTTCTTATTCTTTTGTTATTTTCTATTCTTTCATGCATAGAGTTACTGTTAATTATGTCCTTGTCCTTTCCCCCGTTTTTAGTTACTCCAGAGGCATGGCGTGTGATGATGTCCCTGAAGTCAGGCCTTCTGGCTGAAAGTACTTGGGCTTTGGACACTATTAATATTCTTCTGTATGATGACAGCACTGTCGCTACATTCAATCTCTCCCAGGTGAGCCAGCACCAACCCAGCTGAGGACCAAGTGAGGCTAGGAAACTGAAGTAGTGCCTAATGCTCCAGCTAATGCCCAGCACTCAGCATCTGACCTTATTTATCATTGTGTTGTTATAAACCAATATCAGCCAACGGGTGGTTGTCTGAGAATTTAGTCTAGAATAATCATTTAAAGGGTGTCCCAAAATTCACGCAAGATTTGAATTTTGTGTCATTTGTGCGGTAAAGTGTTGCCAACGAAAAAAAAGACAGTGTGACAGCTGACAGTTCAGGCTTATTAAAAATGGAGCGCTACATGAAAGAACAATGCGTTTTCATTGTTGAGCAATGAAAATTTACAATTTTGAATTATAAACCTGTGTTTTCTATCAAAATTACTTCTTGCATGAATGTTGGGACACCCTTTATTTCAGTCTTTAGTATCAGCATACACATACCTCTATTTCTCATAAGGAGCGTGTGTGTGTAAGATGACGATAGTAGTAAGATCAGTTCATGTTTAGCATGAGTCTTAGCAGGCCGATGGGAACTAGTTCAGATGCCACAGAGTCACATCTGTAGTCAGAGATGGGAAGGCAACAGGCCGCAGTGAAACTTTTCTTTCCAAGGGGACCTAACATCTTTTATTTGAAAAGAAATGTAAAACTCAAAAGAAATTTTATATTAAAAGTATATAAATAGTATGCAGTTGGCCCTGAACAACATGGAGGTTAGAGACACTGACCACCGTCTACCAGGGGTGGCGAACCTTTTGGCGATTGAGTGCCAAAGTTTATGAAATAAGAGTGTACTCGCTCGACTCGTGTGCCAACCCATCGAGTGAGATAGAGGTATCGATTATTTTTATGTCTATAAGAGCATAAACAATTTTTTAAATGGTATGCACAGCTCCGCGTGCCGAAATAATTGCTCCGCGTGCCACAGGTTCGCCATCCCCGGTCTACACAGTTGAAAATCTACGCATAACTTTTGAGCGCCAAACCTTAAGCTGTCTCTCAGTATCCATGAGGGATTGGTTCCAGGACCCCTGGAGGATACCAAAATCCACGGATGCCAAAGTCTCTGTATAAAATAGCCTAGACCAGTGCATACATTTGGCCCTCCACGTCCACAGACTCCCAACCATGGATCTAAAACACTACAGGCAGTTGAAAAACATCCACGTATAAGTGAACCTGTGCAGTTCAAACCTGTATTGCTCAAGGGTCAGCTGTATGTACAAGAAGAGAAGACAGTTTAATGAATCCCTATGTCCCTGTCATTCAACTGAAATAGTCATAAACTCACGGTCAGACTCACTTCATGGTATATTCCCTCCCACTTCTGCCTCTCTCGGGGTATTCTGAAGCCATCATTTAACAGCCTACTTCCTTTAAAGAGCTTAAATCCCTCCTTTATCCAGTGCGAGGTTTAGAGTCGCTTCCAGCGTAAGAGCTAGAAGAGAGAGCTGAGGATTAGGGGAAATGCCCAAGGGTCAACTGGGCTACAGACTTTTAGAGAAGTATTTATAAACAAAAATGAGAAAAGATTATTTTCCCTACTGCATATGAACAATTCTCTGTGTGTGGTGGGGAAAAAAAGAAGCCCAAACATCTAATTCCTTGCTTCTGTAGAAATAGGACCAGAATCCTCCATGTTCTCTTTCTTCTCTCATTTAAGTCTTCATTTGTAGCCCTGAAAGGCAGTTTTTCAGTGACAGGAGGCATATTCATAGGGTCCTAAACATAGCATGAAGTCCATTTTTACAGAAAATAAGTATTAAAAGATTGTATACCGCCTTTGCTAGAATAATTACCCTTATGTGAGGTGACCTGCTGTCCAGCACACGTTTTCATCCCCAGAAGTGCTCTAGCGGCTTTCCCCTTCCCCTTGCCCTCGGACAAAAGTTAAGTTTAAGGTGGGGGTGGGGTGGGGGGGGTACCACCCAAACCTCCACTGGAAAATTTGTTTCTGCCAGCCCTAAAGGCAAGTACCTCTGGTTGCTCCTTGGATTGCCCCTTACTTAATAATTATTTCAAACTCAGGAAACTGACGGCAGGGCCTGAAAGTATGGTTGAGTTTTGTGACATCATCTTTACAGAATCCTTTTTTACTTCCTGAGCGTGCTGGTGTGGGCATTGGGGAGGCAGCTGAGCAGCTGCTAATCAAGGCGCATGTTGGTTTTCTTGACACAAACGTTTGCTTAAAGGAAACAAAACTGCTTCTCACCCTGGCTTTTGTCTTTCAGCTAGCGTTGTGAGTAACTGAAATATAAAATTGTGTTCTGTGAAACATTCTGACCCATTTATCTGGGACTAAATTGATATGTTTTTAATTTTCTATGTTTATGAGCCACTACAATGCTGAGATTATCTTCTCCCAAAATACTATGGAGAACATAAATTAGAGAGACCTATGGCACCTGAGACAAAAATAACCATAAGGTTTAATAATAATACCTGTAAAATCCAGGTAGGCAAGGTCTCAGATAAATAATAGCAGAGCGCAGTCTCACTTTGGGTGAGTGAGTCTATAAAACCCATGTTCCTGCTGTTCTAATAACGAATGCCTCGAATCTAAATCAGGAAACAGGGTGAAGAACAGCAGATCACTCCCTCGGTGATAATCTTAGAAACAGGAAAATAACAGGTAAGTGTTTCCGTTGATAGTGTAGGAAAGTAGGCAGCAAAGGAGAGGCGTGGTAAGTGTCAGTCTAGTTAACAATGAAGAATTTAGAGTTGTGGTACGCACGTTCTCTTTCTTGGCGTAGCCAGAAATGAATGGAAGCACGCGAAAGCCATCATAAAAAGGTACTGCTGGCGACCAGGATTTGTACCTTCTCGGTCGTATGTGATGTTACGACATTTTACCTGTTTTTGTTCTTTTTTTCTCCTCCTTTCTAGTTGTCTGGGTTCCTTGAACTTTTAGTAGAGTACTTTAGAAAATGCCTGATTGACATTTTTGGAATTCTTATGGAATACGAAGTGGGAGACCCCAGCCAAAAAGCACTTGACCACAACGCCGTGATGAGAGGTGACAGCCAGTCCCTGGCCGACGAGTCCGGGAAGGAGGACGACGATGCTGAAAGTATTGAGGACGAGGAGGAGGAGGACGAGGAGGAGGACGAGGACAGTGGGAAGACAGACACGGACGAGAAGAGCAGCACGGCCTTGCCCCCTCCCGACGCCGCTGCCGATCCGAAGGAGAAGCCCAAGCAAGCCAGCAAGTTCGACAGGCTGCCCATAAAGATAGTCAAGAAGAACAACCTGTTCGTGGTGGACCGGTCCGACAGGCTGGGCCGCGTGCAGGAGTTCAGCAGCGGCCTGCTGCACTGGCAGCTGGGCGGCGGCGACACCACCGAGCACATCCAGATGCACTTCGAGAGCAAGATGGAGATTCCTCCACGCAGGCGCCCTCCTCCCCCTCCCGGCTCCACGGGTCGAAAGAAAGAGCAGGAAGGCAAAGGGGATTCCGAAGAACAGCAGGAGAAGAGCATCATTGCGACCATCGATGATGTGCTGTCGGCTCGCCCGGGGGCGCTGCCCGAAGACGCAAACCCGGGCCCCCAGAGCGAAAGCAGCAAGTTTCCCTTCGGGATCCATCAGGCCAAGAGCCACCGGAACATCCGGCTGCTGGAGGACGAGCCGAGGAGCCGGGACGAGACGCCGCTCTGCACCATCGCGCACTGGCAGGACTCCCTGGCCAAGCGCTGCATCTGCGTGTCCAACATCGTCCGCAGCTTGTCTTTTGTGCCTGGCAACGACGCCGAAATGTCCAAGCACCCGGGCCTGGTGCTGATCCTGGGCAAGCTGATTCTTCTTCACCACGAGCACCCGGAGAGAAAGCGGGCGCCGCAGACCTACGAGAAGGAGGAAGACGAGGACAAGGGGGTGGCCTGCAGCAAGGACGAGTGGTGGTGGGACTGCCTCGAGGTCCTGCGGGACAACACGCTGGTCACGTTGGCCAACATCTCTGGGCAGCTAGACTTGTCAGCCTACACAGAGAGCATCTGCTTGCCGATTCTGGACGGCTTGCTGCACTGGATGGTGTGCCCGTCTGCAGAGGCACAAGACCCCTTCCCCACGGTGGGCCCCAACTCTGTCCTGTCACCCCAGAGACTTGTGCTGGAGGCGCTCTGTAAACTCAGCATCCAGGACAATAATGTGGACCTGATCTTGGCCACGCCTCCGTTTAGTCGTCAGGAGAAATTCTATGCCACGTTAGTTAGGTACGTTGGGGATCGCAAAAACCCCGTCTGTCGAGAGATGTCCATGGCGCTTTTATCGAACCTTGCCCAAGGGGACGCGCTGGCAGCGAGGGCGATAGCTGTGCAGAAAGGGAGCATTGGGAGCTTGATAAGCTTCCTAGAGGATGGGGTCACAATGGCCCAGTACCAGCAGAGCCAGCACAGCCTCATGCACATGCAGCCCCCGCCTCTCGAGCCGCCCAGCGTGGACATGATGTGCCGGGCGGCCAAGGCCCTCCTGGCCATGGCCCGGGTGGACGAGAACCGCTCGGAGTTCCTGCTGCACGAGGGGCGGCTGCTGGACATCTCGATATCGGCCGTCCTGAACTCTGTGGTCGCGTCCGTCATCTGCGACGTACTGTTTCAGATCGGGCAGTTATGACGTCCGTGAGCAGGCAGCATGTGTGAGTGAAGACAAGAGGCTCCCGTCCAGCCGGCCGTGTTCCGTTCTGGTTTCTCCCGCGCAGGAAGAAGGAAAAGGAAATCTTTGCTCCTCTGCCCCAGTCACTATTTACCAATTGGGAATTAAATAATTAATTCGAACAGTTATGAAATTGATACTTGCTGTCTGTGTGTATAAATACATCTGTTTGGGGGTTTTTTTTGTTTTTGTTTTTTTTAACCAAAGTTGCTGTCTAGTGCATTCAAAGGTCACTTTTTATTTTTCACAGATTTTCTTGTTAATGTTCTTTTCCATGTTGCATTGCATTTTTGGGGAAGCGGATTGACTTTAAAGAAAAAAAAAAAAGATGTGGCGAAATGTGCTAAGATGGGAAAAGTTCACCACACTGAGGCAAAAAGGTGAAAAAATACCAATTTTCTAGGTGTGTTATTCTTCAAATAATGAAATAAAAAACTGTATCCCGTCACCCAAAGCTCTGTGCAATAGAAACTTCTAGAGATGTAAGGATAGGGGCTCAAGGAGGCGTGTCAGTCAGCAGTCACACTGAAATGATACTGATTTCTCCACAGGAAAATGGTTACATTAGGCTAGGAGCAAACACCATGTGGCTTTTTTTAAGTTAAGATTGAAAATACATACCTGACCACGAACAACGGAAATTGCTTCCTCACCACTACCGTCACGTCTGCTGTCTTTTGACCTTCCACACAACAGTTCTTCACAATTCCTTTCATCATTTTTTAAACATTTTTTTTTACTGCCTATGGGCTGTGATGTATATAGAAGTTGTACATTAAACATACCCTCATTTTTTCTTTTCTTTTCGCTCTCTCTTTTTTTTTTTTTTTTTTAGTACAAAGTTTTTAGTTTCTTTTTCATGATGTGGTAACTACGAAGTGATGGTAGATTTTAAATAATTTTTTATTTTTATTTTATATATTTTTTCATTAGGGCCATATCTCCAAAAAAAGAAAAAAAAGAAAAAGAAAAAATACAAAAAAACAAAAAGTAAAAAAAAGAGGGTAATGTACAAGTTTCTGTATGTATAAAGTCATGCTCTGTCTCGGGAGAGCAGCCGATCACAATTTGCTTCATGAATCAAGGTGTGGAAATGGTTGCATACGGATTGATTTAGAAAATGGTTACAAACAAAAAAGAAAAATACAACTAAAAGGAAGAAACACAACTTCAAAGATTTTTCAGTGATGAGAATCCACATTTGTATTTCAAGATAATGTAGTTTAAAAAAAGGAAAAAAAAAGAAAAAAAAGAAAAAAAAACTTGTAAATTCCTCCTTTTCCTCTGGCTTAATGAATATCATTTATTCAGTATAAAATCTTTATATGTTCCACATGTTAAGAATAAATGTACATTAAATCTTGTTAAGCACTGTGGTGGGTGTTCTTGAATACTGTTCTAGTTTCCTTAAAGTGGTTTCATAGGGACAGGTTACTGACAAGATACAGGGGAACTGCAGCCGACCACTAACCTAGTCCCTCGTTACAAATCCTGCGGTCGGGAGGGACTTTGAGGGGTTACCTACTTTAGAGTGGGGAGCAACCGTTTGATTTTCTCAAATGACTTACCTAACGGGTTGGCTGAAGCAATCGCCTGTAACGACGTTGAGGTGTGAGGATTTTCAGTATACGTGGGAGGTGGCTGCTGCCCAGGAGCTGGGACCTCAGGCACTCGATGGCCTTCTACTAACCCCGTCCTATGTTTCACCAGAGTTCAGCCTATTCCATGTTCCTTCTCTGTGCCTCAAAGTTATTTTGCATTTAGTTTACTCCACCGTGTATACTATTTATATTGTGCAATGTTAAAAAGAATATGTTCTATTGTATGTGGTGTACATAGTGCAAAGTGATTATTTCTATTTCAGGGCATATTAATATTCTCATATTCCTTCCTACCTGGTACGCAGTAGCTTTTTAATACTAGCCATTTCTAATTTAAACTCTTCCTTCCTGGGTCATTGACTGTTATTATGTAACCATCACTTCCTTTGAAACTGCTGCAGAATTAAGCTGTTAGTGAACACCCTCCCTACTCTACCTCTTTACACCACCCAACCGATCACAGCATACTCAACAACTCCAAGTCCTTTACGCCAGACCTGTTTTCTGGGTCCCATGATCACGGCGATACACGGAAGAGTTAGACAAGAGCACGCAGTTCTGACCGGAGTGGCACGTGACTCAGTCATGTCGCAAGGCAACAGTGTTTTGCTGCAAGCAGTCTCATCCTCTGCCATCTCCCACATTATTAGTCAGTCTTCTTACATAACAATGCAGCCAAATATATGTTGAATTAAAAACCCATTATATTTCTACTTGAACTCTGTCTGCTTGCTAAGAACAGATTTTAAATGTTCCAAGCTTCAAATATGGAGACTGGTAAGAGGGAATTCAATATTATTCTCATTTCTCTCTTAACAGAGTATGAATAAAAGGTATACAAACTCTGAATTTAACAGAGTATGAATAAAAGGTATACAAACTCTGAATTTATCTCATATCCCAATTCATTTGTCAATCAAAAGAGTAAAACCATTACAAAAGACTGTTCTCGTCATGGTTGAGTTGTAATAAATGCCTAGAGTCTGACCATTGAGCAACACAATCTGACATACTGACATGCTACGTAACCTCTAGAATAATCCAGGAAGACATTAGCATCCTTTCTACATTCTCACCCCAGAACCAAGACTGCAGAAGCCCATGAAGAACTTACAGCCCGCCTGACATCATCTTGCCTACAAACTGAGTTATTGCTTTGTCCTAAAAATTAGTTGTTTTCCTACGAGGCTTTTCAGAAATTTACAGGATGCCCATACTTTAAATGTGTACAAAAAAAAAAAAACAAAAAAAAAAACGATAAAAATAAAGGTGCGAAGAAAGTTTAGTATTTTGGAATGGTGCTATAAAGTTGAATCTGTTGGTATCTGAGTGAATTTTTTTGTCATGTAAGAAAGATTGGGTGGTATGTGCTCAGAAATAACTACTCGTGTGTTTTGATTGAGGTTGAGAATGATACAGAAGCAGTTTTTATTGGTGAATGTGACCTATTCAAAAACTAGTTGAGCTGTTTTTATTTAACTTAGAGAATGATTTTTTAAGGCTCTGAGCTGCTTGATGACACAATGTAAGCTATTAACTACCTCTTTTATGAAAAGATGGCCTTTGCCCTGAAATCCCTCCATTTAAAAACTGTTGGAAATCTTTCATTTCCTATCAGGCTCCATGTACTATTCCCATATCCCTTCCCCTGCAAGGAAGCAGAGAAACTGTTATGAATGGGCCAAACAACCCGTTTTTCTTCTTGCTGAGTTTTGTTTCACTTCTTTATCTGAAGAGCTGAGACCAGCTGCTGGACAGCCACCCCCACCCCTCATAGCACCCTCAGAACTTCCCATCCCACAAGCTTTTAAAAAATGCCAATAAATACTTTTGGTGATAGCATGTAACCTACTAGCGTGTCCCATTCATTAATTCAGCAGAGATGTATCACCCACGTGTCGTGCCAAGCTGTGTTCTAGGCTCTGAGGGATCATTAATGAATGAAGATCCTGTTTCAGTTACATTCTAGTCTTTCATGTCAGACCATTCTATTAGTAGAAATAAACTAGGGGAAGCCAGGATGGCTCAGTGGGTTAAGAGCTCGCTTTGCAGCCCCAGGGACTAAGGATCAAATCCCAACCTCGGCCCGTGTGGACCCATATGCTGAACTGGGGTGCGCTTCCCGTGTGGGAGGCCCCCAGCCCAGTTCCCTCCCTGTGTGGCCCCCACCCACCTGTGTGGGACAAAACCATGTCGAAAACCGGTGATGTGCAACTATGGAGACTGCTCTGGGCCCTCCCCCTTCTCTCTGTCTCTCAGTCAAAACAATAAAATAATAAACCATAAAAAAAAAAGAAAGAAACTGGTCTTCCCAGTAGAGTGTTGATGCATTGAGGACAGCCAGTACATTTTGTTGCCTAAAGTAAGGCTCTAGCTGGGGTGAGTCTGGCTGTGGGGAGAAGCACTCTGGACTGAAAATCAAGAACACAAGTCTCGGCGGTGGCCTGACCCATGAGCTCATCCATGTGCAGCTGGGGCAGGTGGCCTCTGAGGCCTGTCCTGCTCTAAAACGGGATCCTAACGCATCGGGGTCCCTACCTGCTCGTCCTCACATGCGGTTGCTCATGTGACCTGAAGTAGAAGGAAAGCAAAGACAGTAGCCGGGGGCACCCAGGGACCCCGGGCTGCATGATAAGCCCTTGGAAAGTCAGGACGTGACTGAAGGTGTACAAGAAGACCTCATTCAAGGCCGCGCTGCCTGAGTCCCATGAGCCATCGTGTGCTGTTGCCCATCTCCTGTCACCGACTCATCCCTCACTGGTCTCCTTTTGTCAGATGATAACCCAAATCGTGTGGTTCTCCCAAATGCCAAAGCTGATTTACCACATTAGTTCTCTTGGGGATTTAAATATATGAAACCCAGAGGGGAAGACGATCAAAAATGGGTCCCAAAATTAGGAGCCTCATGTTTCTTCCAGAAGTGGATTTCAGGGACTTAAATTTTTACCCCAGCTTTTCCCAAAGTATATTCTAAGAACCAAGAGATCTCAAACAGAAAATGCCTTACGTCTTGTCTTGGTCTTCTGTAATCCATGTTAAAGATAACTGAGAAATCCTGTGGAAAAGATGTCCCAAGCATTTCCTGACAGCTGCTGAACTTTTTTTTTAATCCTATAAACATACTACAGAGCTTTGGAAAATATCTACATTAGCCAAAGAGCGTTCCTGACTTAAGAACATTCACGCTCCTCGCTTATCCACGGTGTATTCTTACTCCTTAAACCGAGATTAAAACGTTCTGAGGGCCAGCATGGAACCTTCTCTCACACCCTAGGCCTTCAGCAAGGTCCTTAGATGCTTTGATGTTGTTTCCTCAGTTTCCTTATCTGCACTGTGGAGGGAGCACCTACCTCAGGGTTGGTGAGGATTCAACTCAATTATTATATAAAGGCCTGTGACCTCAGTGATGGTCACCTTAATCCTAAACACACACGCACTTTTCCTTGCTGACTGCTCTAAAGTGCATAAAGACGATCGAAAATGGGTTCCAAAATTAGGAGCCTCATGTTTCTTCCAGAAGTGGATTTCAGGGACTTAAATTTTTACCTCAGCTTTTCCCAAAGTATATTCTAAGAACCAAGAGATCTCAAACAGAAAATGCCTTACATCTAAAGTGCATTTCATGTAACTTCAGTCTGGCCTAAGAGAGTATCTCCCCATTTTCATAACCAGTCACACCATTAGTGTGACATTGTTATCTTTGCTTTTCTAGTGAGAGCCATGAAGGCTCAGTCTGTGGTTGCGTGTGTATAATAGCCCCAAGGGGGATTCTGCATAATTTCTCTATTGAATAGTGTCAGTTTGAGGACGTTGGACATGTGGTGGTGGTGGTGGAAGATCTCGCCTTTAGTTTTGCAGGCCTGGGGGAGCTCATCTCTTGCCCTGTCCTGCCCCTCTTTTTATAAAAATTGGCTGGCAATGTATTTCGGGGGTCAGCTATGGCATGTGGCCAATCGCAGTGTCTTGTTTGCTGCTCCTCTTTGGCAGCCACAGCAGAGAGCGGCCCCAGCGAGGTGCACCTCAGTCTTCACCCTGGGCTGGAGCCGGGCCCTAGGTCTGTGGGCTGTCGAGCGGCATTCAGGATATTCTTCCTTTCCTTATAGGCTGAAGGTCAGGTCAAAACATGAAGCTGAGCTTTCATCTTCTGCAGAAACTTGGTGTTGGGCGGCCTCAGGCCCTCTGTGTTCCACAAACTGGAAGCTTTCCCAAAGGCTTCTGGAGCCTAAACTTGGATTCAGCCCCGTGAAGATCCTTGTCCCAACAAACGCCGTCCTCCGGGCAGGAACCGGCAGCATTTATCACACTGCTATCCAGTAAGAGGCTATCCTTTACGTGGGGAGATGTTTTTGCACTTTAGAGAATTTCATAGCTATTAGTTGTTCTTCATAGAAGCCTTGGTATAGAACGGCATAGCATCCGTTCTCAAAAAAATAGAATCCTCGACTGGCACGCAAAGTAGTGGGGACCAAACAGACCTGCCCTTTCCTAACCCCGGCATTGTTCAAGGGTCAACTGTACTTCACGAGGAATTAGAATGAACCAAACCCCAGCTAGCTTTTAAAGTTGAAATTCACGGTCACCCACAGAATGGGTACCCCTGCCGGACAACTTTCATAATATTTTCTTTATTGTTTCACTTTTTTTTTTTTTTTAAGATTTATTGTTTGAGAGAAGGTGAGAGAGAGAGGGAAGGGTGGAGGGCCCAGAACAGCCTCCATAGTTGTACATTATTAGTTGTGACATGGTTTCATTCCATACAGGTGGAAGGGGGGGCCATGCGGGACTAGAACCGAACTAGGGCCTCCCACCTTCCCCTCCGAGCCATCCTGGTGGGTACCAGTTGTGCCACGTCCAGCATATGGCTGGGCCGGGGCCAGGAATCGAACCCCAGACCTCAGAGTTGAGAGGCAAGCACTCAGCCACAGAGCTATCCCAGCATCCTCTATTGCTTCACTTTTTAGTCGCCCATTGTGACTCAAAATGACACCTGAGGAATGAAAAGTGACAAGGGGACACAGGGAGCATACCAGTTGTTTAAGCGAATCATAGCTTTAAAGATGCTGATCTAATTCTTCCCCTGGGGGAGAAAAATTGCATTATCTTCTACACAATTAAGACGAATAGACAGGGTCCGGCAGCAGTAGGGCCTGTTTTTAAGCAGTATGGTATAAATGGACGTGTTGTCTGAGTCACCTTAGTAACCAAATAAAAGATTTGGCAGAGAGTATCAGCTCATAAACAGGGGGCGTTACTTCTGCCGGACCCTGTACTTCTAGCACGATAAACACATATGTCCCCGTAAATGCAGTGCTTGCTTTGTTGGTTCAGTGTCTTTGCCACCAAATGGTGTGAGCATATGGCCAGCACTCCTTGGCCGTAAGATCTGAGGGGAGAAGACTCTCGGTGGCGAGAAGCCATCGTGATTTATCAGATGAGTTTCAATTCCAAGGGGGAACTTAGAACAAAGGCCTCTTGCCGCCAACTTTTTATGGGCAATCCCCTCCCGCGTTTACCCTTCGATGTCGGCTCGCGGGCGTGGTCAGAGCTTGGGATGCGGCTGGAGAGCAGTCAGCTTTGGTTCTTCAGGGCCAGTTCATCTTGGTGGGCCTTGTTTTCAAACACTGAATTCAATATTCGTTTGCGGGCTCGGTCCCAAGGCATCTCACCTCACCCACTGGAATCTGTCTTTGAGGGACGGTGTTCCGTGCAGAGGTTCCTACGGGCCTGTTGGTCGTTTTCTCAGGCTCATGCCGGCCCCGGGAACCGAGCTGGCATTTTTGGAAAGTGCTGTCTGTCCTCCGAGCCTCCTGCCTGGCTTCTGCAGCCACTGAAGGCTGCTGTTTTCTATTTTCTCAAAAGCACACGGGAAACAAAACTGGTGGAGCCCGGGCCTGGGGGTGGGGCTTTCACAGGCTCCCATGGCCCCGGGGAAAGGCCCCCATCCAGTCACGGTCTCCGCTCCTCTGCAGGACAGACGCTGCCACCCCGACACCTGCCACGGGGGAGCGAGGCCCACAGGGTGCTGCCTCACACCCCACCCAGTCCTTCCGACCACCAGGGTCCTGTGTTTGCCCACAGACAGTCGAGAGACCCCAGTCCCAGTTTGCTCGCCCCCAACCCCTGTGTCTGTGTCATTCTTGTCAGCATCGTGAGCACGCCGTCCAGCGTGAAATGGGCGTGCACTAAGTCCCAGCACTTCTCATTCCGAAAACAAATACCGAGCACCGTCACGCACTTCCTGAGGGCCACGCGCATCAGCAACTAAGAACCATTCCGTGTGGTGCGTGTGGCTGATGTGGGCAGAGGGCACAGGAGAGGAGCCCAGCCTGCGGGGAGCAGCCAGGGAAGGCTTCCTGTGGGAGGCGGCCTGCGTGGGGATGGGGCTGAGAAGGAGACAGCATTCTTCCCGTCACATGGGAGAGAGTTAGGCAAGGTCCCTGGGCATCTGGGATCTAAAAGAGACCCAGAGTCGCTCAGTGACAGGTTTCGAGGTGGTCTGAGGGAAGAGTGGCGTGGGCGTGTCAGAGATGAGAGTGCAGGGGCCCGCGTCCGTCCTAAGGAAGCTGGCCTTCGTGCACCAAGTGTGATCTCCCCCGTTTAGAAGGACGTGGGGAGCCGAGGACTGAGGCTGGAGGTGGAAAACCCTCAGTGGGGTGGCTGAGGGCTTGGGAAGAGCTACAGCCCAACAAAGATGAGACAGATTCAAGGGGGTGCAGGGCAGTGGGATCTAGTGGTGAGGTGGACGTAGGATAAGGTGACCAGATTTGAACATGGGTAAAGCGGGACACCATTGACCGGGGGGGAGGGGGGTCTTGATTAAAAATGGGGTCTATCTCCCGCCGTTCCCTAGCTTGTCGTGCATTCTTTCCAAAAATCGGGACTTTTTAAAAATGCCGCAGGATGCGGGACAAATTGTTAAAAATCGGGACGTCTGGTCACCCTAACGTAGGACAGGGTCACTCAGAATGGTGTCGCCAGTCGCTGAGCAGGCACCGCCGGCAGTCGAGGGGACAGAACAGTGGCCCGGAAGCTGTGCAGGCCCTGGGGACACGTTAGGTTGCTGGCAAAGGGAAATGAAGGCCGAGACCAGCTGACCTTAGGGTAAGGAGATCACCCCGAATCGTCCAGGTGGGCCTGTGCCCACACAGGGGTCCTTAAAGGCAGAAGGGGGGTCTGAGAGGTGACACGGAGCAATGCTCCAAGAGAAACAAGACACAGGCCCTGAAGCTGGAGGAAGGAGCTGTGAGCCGAAGAAGGTGGGCTGCTTCCGCTATAGATGCTGCACGAGGCAGGACACCCCCGGGAGCCTCCAGAAGGAAGCGCAGCCCTGGCGACCTGACACCTGTTAGCCCTGCATGACTTCCCGCATACAGAGCTCAGGTGACATGTCCGTGTTTTGTCACACCAGCCACAGTGGCGCTTATGGGACACTCCAGGGGAGCTGGCGCGGGGACTGCTGGACACAGGGGCTGGAACCAGCACCTAAGTGAAGGCTGGAGTGAAGCTCTGGGTGTCCCCTGCATCGAGGGGGTGAGCGTGGGTCCCCTGAGCTGGGGTCGTTCTGCACGGGGTCGGCGAGGATATGTTTGTAGGAACCCTGGGAACCAAAGGCAGGACCTGGTGGAAATGGGAAGGTCATCCAAGGACATTGTGGCCAAAGGGAGTCCAGTTAGGAGAGTGGGATACACCGATTCCTAGCTGTAAGTCCATTTTCTCATTAGCTCCTCGCTCATTTATTGAGTGTACTGTTAAAGAACAAGAAGCAGTGTTTCCTCTTTTTCTTCAGCGTGACCATCAGTGAGCTGTGGTCTCCCTGCTTCCCAGAACAAAGGACCCTCCTTCCGGCCCCTGGACTTGAGCAGGATCTGTCTGGGGAGGGCCGTTCTCTGCGCTCAGACCCTGACAGGGGCCCAGCCCACCATGGGCCAGCCCTGCTCAGAGAAGGTGGACATAGCGACCGGTCACCAGGTAGGGCCTCAGGGGGCCGTGATGACGCGGGGAGGACAGTCTGCAGTGACCCCACCGATGGTGAGTGGCTCCTGGTCAGACCCAAGAAGGCCCCTGTGAGTGACCGCACAGGTGTACGGGGGGAGGTGACGGTGCAGCTTGGTGCAGGAGCTAAAGAGGATTCCATCAGCAGGCGTGTGATGTCAGTAACCGGAAGAGGCCAGAAATGGGACAATACCTGCTGGCAGGAAAACCGGGACAGTGAATCCAGGCCTGGGAGGCCTGCCCAGCACTGGGGCGAGTGGGGCTGACACCTGACTCTTAGGTGCTCCCGGCTGCCCTGGGGGAGCTGCATCTCTAGCCTAAGGTGAGCAGACGTCCCGCTTTTGGCGGGACAGTCCTGATTTTTAACAATGTGTCCCGCGTCCCGCGGCGTTTTAAAAAAGTCCCGATTTTTGGAAAGTGCACGACAAGCTAGGGAACGGCGGGAGATAGACCCAATTTTTAATCAAGAACCCCCTCCCCCCCAGTCAATGGTGTCCCACTTTACCAATGTTCAAATCTGGTCACCTTACAGCCAGGGCCCCAGGTTTCCAGCAACAGAAACCAGCTTGGGATCATCCCAGCAGAAACGGGGTTTATTAGAAGGCTACAGCGGGGCTCATGGAATGAATAGAAAGAGCCCCCGACCCAGAAAAAGGGCAGGGACCACTGTGGGGTGGCAGCTAAGAACACTCCGGCCACGTCTCGGGGACCAGTGCCCATCGGCCCTTCCTGGTGGGATCTCACCCAGGCCTCAGCCACCCAGGGACATGGGCCAGCAGACTCTCCTGCCGACGTGGCAAGACAGACGGCAGATGCCATGTGCTGCTTCTCCGTGTCTGTCCTCTGAAATCCAGTGACTGTCACCACCCACATGGCTCACGAGGTTCCCCAGATGGTGGATGGTGACAGACCTCCTAGTGCTACAAGGTCACAGGGCCAGAAAGGAATCCTTCCACGGTGACGTTTGAGAGGCTTCTTGGATTAACAGGCTGCTGAGGACGCTCCTGCTTCATGGTGACTGAGGAGGGGACGGTAGTGGAGGCTCAGGAACTCCTGGGTGAGGTTCAGGACTCAAGGTAGGTGCAGAGTACATACCCAACAGAACAAAATGGGGTTCCCTAATAAGAGCAGGAAGGCAAGTTATTTGGGGAAGATGCGGGATGGGGGTCCCTAAAGAACAGAACTTGGGGAAGCCGGGATAGATCAGCAGTTGTCCAGGGTCCGATTTCCCACCCAAGCCCGTGCAAACCCATGTGCTGAACTGCAGCGCAACTGCTAGCCACCAGGACAGGGGCGGAGGTTCTCACCTCTCAGTTCGGTTCCGCCCCACATAGCCCCACGTCCACCTGTGTGGAATGAAACTATGTCACAACGAACGACGTGCAACTATGAGACTGCTCTGGGCCCTCCCCTCACACAGACACCTTCACTCAAACAATAAAACAAATCTTAAATAACAAAAATACAGGATGCCGCCTCCACGACAGTGAGGAAGACGTCATCTGAAGGACGCATAGGGACACACAGGTATCGGAGTGTCGTGCGAGGATGAGGATGTTTTTGACAAAGCGAAGCGAACGTTCAGGCCGTCCTGACAGCCCAGTGGTGGCCTGTCACTCAGGTCCCCTGACAGCTTGGCCTGCTTCTCATTTTCCTGCCCCTCCATTGAATGACCCCTGGGAAGTAACCCTGTCCTCCCGGCCCAGCCTCTCCAGCTGCAGAGCTAAGTGAGGAAATGAGGTCAGCGACTTCCAATGTGCCTTCTCCCAGAGAACACTGATAAGCAATTAGAAGTTTCCAGAACAGCCTGGAGCAGAGGTCAGAGAGGAGGAGGGTGGAGGAGGGCCCGCCATTCCAGCCCCAGGACTTGGGTGACGCATGACAAGGCCCTGGGAGCCGGTGACAAGGCCATGGTGGGAGCTGAAGGTCTCAAGCAGCCCCCAGGGCCGGTGGCCCTGCACTGTTCCTCCACCCGCTGCCGAGGCCCATGTGGGGACTGGGCCTGCAGCTGCCTCGGCCTGGGAGGAGCCGAGGCATTTCCGAGGCCTGGGCTCAGAGCGCCCCCCGCAGCCGAGCGGCGCCTTCCAGAGGGCGAACCGGCTGCCGTGGGAGCTGGCAGGGAGCCTGCGGGGGCCCGGGGTGCGGGGGAGCCCAGTGCCCTTCCCCACTTTACAGATCAAATCGCATATATGCACCGGAGCAAAGGGGAACCTCTTTTGGAGGCGAGGAAGAGAGCACTAGAGGAGACGGAAAGCCACACAGCATGTGTCAATCAAGTGCACTGGGCACATGGCATGTGTCAATCAAGCGCACTGGGCACACGGCATGTGTCAGTCAAGTGCACTGGTTACACGGCATGCGTCAATCAAGCGCACTGGGCACACGGCATGCGTCAATCAAGCGCACTGGGCACACGGCATGTGTCAATCAAGCGCACTGGGCACATGGCATGTGTCAATCAAGTGCACTGGGCACACGGCATGCGTCAATCAAGGCACTGGGCACACGGCATGCGTCAATGAAGCGCACTGGGCACACGGCCTGTGTCAGTCAAGCGCACTGGGCACACGGCCTGTGCCAATCAAGCACAGCACGACCTTGGAAAAGCCGTCTGAGGGCGGCCCCGCTCGGTCTCTCCCAGTTGCGCTGGTTGGTGGCTCCCCTGTCCCGCAGGCCCCACACACTCTCCGCTTCTGGGAATGATTAGCCTTCCAGAGGGCAATCAAGGGTCTTCTGCTGGTTTTTAGGAACTGAACCGGTAGGTGGAGGCTTCAGATGGTCACCGCTGCAAACAGGCAGAGGCAGTTCAGCGGCGGCTCCCCTCCCAGGAACGGGCCAGGTACTGCCTCCACCTGTAGCCGGACAGCTCCCCGCCCACAGCCGGCCACGGCCTCCCAGCCCCGGGGGCGGCCTTCCTCCCTCTTTGCAGGCCCTCTGTCTGTGACATTTCCTGCCAGCACTCACCCTCCTTCACTTTACCTCATCCAAGTTTGCCTCGATGTCTCCTGAGCTCCAGGAGGGGCACAAACAGGAGTGCTCCGCTCACTGCCGGGTCTTCCAGCAGCGAAGGCACCGGGCCCGGAGCAGGTTCCACATGCATGACTTTGGTCCCCGCTGAGCTAATCTTTGCTTCGGGGACCGTACTTCTCATGGGGCAGATGTGTTTATTTCCTCTTGTGTCTGACATGATTTAGATTTGCAGAGAATTGGGTCCCTGAATTTCTTCCTCTCGTTCTTTTGGGTGTGGTCTTCAGCCACTTCCTAGGGGTGGCCTCAAATGGGGTCAAATGGAGGTGCCTGCTTGCGCCTCCCCACAACGCACCTTCTCTGCAGCCTGTTTCCACTGCCCGGTGCCACCTCCCCAAGCGTGGCCTTCCCAGCGGCCACCACAACCCGCTCAGAGAGGGGTGGCCAGGGGCTGTCTGCCGTGTTCGATGCCATTACAGGGCTCCCCGTCCTCTCTTCTGGGTCTTTGATGCTGCTTTTCCTTCATCTCTCCCTGTCTGAAGCCTAACAAGTCCTCCCACGCCCGCCCCCTTGCTCCAGGCTCAGTGCTCCTGTTTCTTCCGAGCAGACTGGTGGTGGGGAGACCCCAGGACCTGAAAGCTGTCCCGGCAGTGTCAGGAAGGGAGGGTGGGCCTCACGTGGCACCCGGAGGAAGTAAAGGAGTGGCACGTACTTGCCACTCCCCTCTCCCAGGTCAGAATAAGGGACAGGGAGGTGGGACACTGGAAGGTAAAACTTCAGAATGTCCCTGGAATGAGAAGTGTGTAAATGAGGCAGGCGGCCTGGATACCAGAAACCAACCGAAGTCCACTGAGTTGTCTCCTTATTAGCTGAACCAGTTGTGAACAGGCCTGTGGGCTGCCCTTGGCCTTCAGCACCACCGTCTTGTCCTGCAAAGTCCCCAAGCAGGCTGGACTCCCGGGCCCAGGGCCGCCTGGCACTGTGGGGCTTGGGGCCCCTGATTCTGGGGCTACCCACTAACAAGGGTGGCAGCAAAGAATCCCACCAATGTTTATACTGTCTTCTCTCCCTACCTCCACTCCCCAGAATCCATCCTTCCTTCTATGTCCTTTCTTACACTAAGAGGTTAAAAACGTGTCCATTGTAGAAAATGTGAAAAGTATGGGAACATAGAAATAAATATTAGAAATAAAAATTACCTATAATCCTGGCACCCAGCAATATCCACTTTAATAAAGTGTTCAATTTCATAAGCAGATTTTAAAATGTATTATATCATGAGCCCCTTTATGCCATTAATTTTCATAAAATTTGAATCTTAGTGGCTGCCTGGGGCTCCATTTATTTTACAGATCTCCTATCGTTGAACATTTATGTCTTTTCCAAATTTTCACCACCATAAAAAAAAAAAAGGCTGCACTGAACATTCTAGAAGATAAATCTTTGTGCCTATCTCTAATTCATTAAAATAAATTCCTAGGATAATTCCTGAAGAAACAATGTATCAAATGAGATGACTTATTTAAAGCTATTTGGACATAAGGCCCAAGTTCACTCTGGGGACGTCATGTCACTGAAAATCCCAGTGGAAGTGGACAGAGGGTCTCTCTAGCTCTTTGAACTCAGCCACCCTGACTATCTTTCCCCCCAAAATTTGATAGACAAAGACTTCTGTTGTTTCTTTCTCATTTCTTTCTCAGTAACATTGAACAGTTTAAATGTTTTTAACTCATCTATATTTTGTCTTTTGGAAAATTTCTATTTGTATCCCTTGTCCATTTTTCCACCAGAATTTTTTTTTTTATATAAATCTTTTTTTTTTTTAACATTTTTTTAAACATTTATTTTATTGTTTTTGACAGAGACAGAGAGAGGGCGGGTGGAGGGCCCAGAACAGTCTCCATAGTTGTACATCACCAGTTTTCAACATGGTTTCGTTCCCTAGGGGCTGCACCTGGGGCCTCCCACATGGGAAGTTCGCCCCGGCAAGAACCGAACTGGGGCCTCCCAAATAGGAAGCACACCCCAGTTCAGCATATGGATCCACATGGGCCGGGGCTGGGATTCGATCCTCGGTCCCTGGGGCTGCAAAGCGAGCGCTTAACTCGCTGAGCCATCCCAGCTTCCCTCCACCAGAATATTAATCTTTTATAAAAATTGAACTTGTAGCAGTTACAGTCAGTAAAAAAAAAAAAGTTTCTGTCACTTTTTTTCTTTTTTTTTCCCTCTCTTGGTTTTGTGTTTTTGACCTCAGTCTATCTGCAAAGCAAATTGCTTCGACTAAATGACCTCTTGACCCCAAGGTCATTTCAGTGAGCTCAGATCTTCCTTATGTGACCTTCCCCTCAGCAATAGTCTGCCCAGGTCTCTAAACCCATTCACGTAATTCCAGAAAAACTTGAATTTCAAATGTCTGCCAGGGTTGAGCTCCACCGTTTTTTTTTAAAGATTTATTTTATTGTTTGTGGAAGGTTGTGTGTGTGTGTGTGTGTGAGAGAGAGAGAGAGAGAGAGAGAGAGAGAGAGAGAGAGAGAGAGAGAAGGGGGAGGGCCCAGAGCAGTCTCCATCGTTGTACATCATTAGTTGTGACATAGTTTCATTCCACACAGGTGGGTGGGGGCTGCACAGGGTGGGAACTAAACGGGGGGCCTCCCGCATGGGAGGTGGGCACCTTCCCCGCCATCCCAGCGGTTACCCGCTGCGCTGCGGTTCAGCATGTGGGTTTGCGCAGGCCAGGGCCTCACACTCGACTGTCGCCTGGGGGTTTCCTGCTGACCCTCCCAGCCAGTGTTTTCCAAGGACCAGAGAACAGCGGTTTTGTTGTGACAGGTGAAGTCAAGGCTGCAGGCCGGTGGGGCAGGGGTGGGGTGGGTAGCTGCTAGCGAGAGAGAAAAACCCAGACACTCCTGCACGTCCTACACACCCAGCGCGGTCGCTGTGAACGGCTCACATGCATCAGCGCTATGTTGTTTCCAGCTGAAAATGGCAGGTGGAGCTGCTTGGTCATTACGTGCAATTGCGTGTGTCAGGGCTCACGAGTGTCACGGGTGTGGGCCTGTGGAGCGCAGAGGCCCTGACCGCTGCGGGCCAGTCCTCGGGCCCGGTCCCACCTCCTCGGTCCCCAGAGGAAGGAGCCTCCTGAACACAGGGCTCGAAGTCTGATGTCTCAGGTCAGCCTCTAAGTCATAACAAACCAAGCGTGTGAGACGAAGGAGCTGGGGCAGGGGTGGGGGCAGGGGGAGCCCGGGGCTCCGGGGAGGGCCACAATTGCCACAATTCTTACAGAGTGACAAGTATAAGGTGACCAGACGTCCCGCTTTGGGCGGGACAGTCCCAATTTTTAACAATTTGTCCCACGTAGTTTTAAAAAAGTCCCGATGTTTGGAAAGAATGCACGACAAGCTAGGGAACGGCGGGAGATAGACCCAATTTTTAATCAAGAACCCCCTCCCCCCCCCGGTCAATGGTGTCCCACTTTACCAATGTTAACATCTGGTCACCTTAGACAAGTAGCTTTACAAACACACGTTGTTACGAAGCTGCAGGACTGTCAGCACCTGGGAGCGTGGCCCTGCTTCCCGGAGAGCTCTGCTTCATAATTCTTTAAATTTAAGAAAACCCACTTCTCCATGTAGGCACCTTGGGAGGTGGGGTTGCCCTGAGTCAGAAAGAGCTCAAGCAAGTTCACCTTCACCTCCAGGTTCTCATTTGTGAACGAGTCCGGGTCTGGGGGTCGATGAGGTAGTGTTCGTGGGGTTCTTTGCTCAGTGCTGGGGGTGACAGCAGCTCCGTGATTGTCTTCCTCTCCCGTTGCCCGTGAATCAGAACTGGCCCCTCCGACGCTCAGCCTTGTTCTCACATGTTGTCCGTTCCGGAGACATGGGCCCAGCAGGGGCTTCTCCAAGGACACCGGGACACCCGCAGCCTGGCAGCTCCCGCACAGTCAAGGCCGTGGCCTTCATGTGACCCAGGGAGAGAGGCGAGGTGAGGAGGCGGGTCCCTGCCAGGCCTGTTTTCATCAGAGCGCCGTCTTCCCAGAAGCCTCGGGCAGATGCGGTCATGGGCTGACCCCCATCGCGTGACCCCCTCTGGCTCGGGAGGCCTGGGACACTGAGTGTCCAGCACCTGCAGCCTCAGGGGTTTCCATGCAAAGCTGCTGAATACCATCCAGCCAGGCGTGACCTACTGGCCTGTGCCTCTGCACGTTCTCTTTCAAAATTCAGAAGCAGAATATTGTCTAAAATTCCAACTTCTCATCGTAAGATGGCCAAAAGTCAACGTACCCCCGCCAAGCATCACTAGGAAAGTTAGGAGACCCAGGCGTCCCTCCGCGGAGCCCTGGGGTTCCCTCGGGCTCCTCTGCACTGCTGTGTGACTTCCGGCACGCTCCTTGACGTCTCTGGGCCCTGGTGTGCTCATCTGTAAAGCAGGAGTAATAGTAACGCCTTTATGTAGTGTCATGGTGAGGGTGCCGTGAAAGGGTTTTCTGTCCACGTGCCGGTGAGGCACTGAGGGTCACACCGAGGGTCTGGTCAGTGCTTCTGTCACACTGGTCCCAGTTGTCGCTTCCTTCACTCGGAGGCTCGGCCCAGGGGGGCAGTGAAATCACGTGCCCAGGACTCTGCGCCGTCTGGGAAACCCGTCTTCCTGACGGAACACATTGCTTGTGAGCACTGACGTGAGAGTCAGTGCAGGGACATGTGTCTAACACGGAGCTGAGCTTTGAAGGCTAAAAGTCAGTGGACAGAGCTGAGGGGAGCTGGGACTCCCCCTCCTCACAGGGGACTGTGACTGGCCTTTTCTTCTATAGTTGTTCAGCCCACTTTGTGTGACAATATCCCGACAGCAGTAGGGACGGGGAGGGCGATCCCCGGAGAGCCTGCTCCGGGTGGGACATGGTGGTCAGGGCTGGCCTCCAAGCTTAACTCCCCGGCCACGTGAGTCTCTGTTTTCTCTGTCACACGGGGATGGGGCAGTGCCGTCTACACCACAGCACGGCAGTGTTCACGAGACGGCCTACGGCTAACCTGCTCAGCACGGTGTCTGCGACCCAGGGTCAGGCCAAGACTACCTTCAAGGCCACCCACGTTACTGAGGGGGCGGGACCATGCGTGAGGTCACCATTGCTGAGTGTGAGTGTGTACGTGTGTGCAGATAGCATGAGCCACAATCAAGCCCGCATACGTAAGCCATACCACAGCAGTTCTAGGACGCACGGGTCCCCAAGTCCCCAGACCCTTTCCTTCCCAGTTGCTGATGCCCAACAGTCAATGTCAGTGACTTTGACCTTCTATCGGACTTCTGTCTTCAGTCCTGCAAGTCTTGGTGTGAACAGACCCCACAGGCTGGAGGCCAGGGCTCCACAACGGGGTGAGGGCTGCGGGTGAGGGGGACTTCTCCTTGGAATTCGAGGTGCAGCCACTTTATTGGGAAGTGAGCTGCCCTGGAGGAATGTAACCTCATAATTTTGCTACACCTCAAAAGAAAACTTTGCATTTTAAATTAACAGCATGTCCACCGTCAGTATTTGTGGTTACCACCTGTAACGTAAATCTCTTTTAGAGACGTGTGAGAGCAGCATACATAATGAAATAGCAACGTGAAACTTGATTTAAGGTGGCTTTTCATTAATATAACAAATGAAGTGTACCAAAATTTGAAAGTATATTCCTTTGGGCCTAATTAAAATCCTGAACAAAATACATGGATATGTATATTTTAAATGAAGACATTCAGCCGCCAGAATGAGCTCCAACAGTCCATTCAATTCAAGAAGTGCCCTGTGAGTGCATTGCACGGCGGCCAAACCTCTCCTCTCAGATAGCGCAAGCCACGTGCCTCTGATTTAGAAGGCTGGTGGCTGCTCCCCAAACCTCTGCGTTTAATTGGAAGCCTATCTGGGCTCGTGGAAATTCTTGGAGCTCGGGTTGCCACACGCGGCCGTTGGCACTGGAAGGTACCGTGCCTTTCCCCACAAACACAAGCCGTAGGTAGAGGCGTAGCACCCGCCGGGCCTTTTCCGGGCTAAGCTGCGAGAGGAGGCCGTGCTGTGTGCGCTCATGGCCCTGGTGGGATCGCTGGTGTTTATGAAAATGACACAAATGTTCTCACAAATGGGCCAGCAGATCTTTCCTCTCCTGCCTGGTGTCCCAACCTCTGGCTCAGAAACACTGAGTAGCACCCTGTGAACGTGATCTCTGAGGAGTCGAGGTCCGGACACGGGTCAGATGGGGGTGGAGGGGGGGGGGAAACTGCCCACTTGAGGAGATTTCAAGGTGGAAAGGCTGGCTGGGCCTCTTGTGTCCTGAAAGGCAGTGGCCTGACCTCCAAAGGCTACGAGGGACACAGGCTTGTATCGTGGGAACTGGGTGTCAGGATCACACCTGCTAAATGGCATCACAAGCTCGTTGCTCCCCAAGAAGTGACAGAGACAGGACTGTAGCTGGTCTGCAAGGGCTCCCGGTAGTTCACGGGCCGCTGAGAGAGGAGGTTTCTGAAGGGCAGAGGACTAGACGGGACGTGCTGCCGACCAAACCGCGAAGGCGGTGAGCCCTGCAGCAGGGGCCTCCAGACCCCTGGTGGGCTCCCAGCTCGGGCTGTGCTCGCTGCCCTGGCCTTTGCACATGCTGTTCCCTTTCCTGGGACACCGTTCCTCTCACTCTTGACCTTGAAGACTCAACCATCCTTGAGCGTTCTGTGGATCTGAGTGATATTTCAAGACGAGGCTTGATCGGCAGGACTTGGATCCGATTGAATCAGTGTTGAGAGAAGCACGGAGAGGACGTGAGCCTGGGTGTTTGGCGCTGAAGTCTCAGGGGCCGTGGCCACCGCAAGTAGTGGGGAAGTTGCGGGGGCGGCGGGTCTGCGAATGGGGAGATGCTTTCCTTCCTTTTCAACAGGATGAATTTGTCCTGACAGGGTTACCGTCGTGGAAGACAGCTGGTGTCACCCGGAAAGGACACAGTGAAAACTCAGACCTGGGGGGTTGGCCTGGAAGTCACTTAGAGGTTGCTGGTGGCAAGAACAGGGTGCTGGGGGGCAGGCCTGGCAGGGGAGGTCAAAGCAGGCCAGCGGTCAGAGGGCATGGAGCAGGCACCCCCTGCCTGGCAGCTTTAACCTAGGCACATTGCCCAGGGCTTTCTTTATTGCTCTGGAAGGGGAGCCAAAGCCCCAGGAGTTAAAATGTTATGCCTCGGCTCAAATGTAACCATTTGTTTTTCTAAAAGCATTCCTTGGCGTTTGGAGCCTTCTAGCTGATGGCTCTGGGTAGAGCCAGGAGCAGAGCTGGGATGACAGACAGGCAGTGGCCGTCTGGGTGCTACACAGCCACGGGGCTACCTTCAGTCACCAGGAGACAATAGGATTCTGCCCAGAACAGAGAAAGGTGGTAACGGCCCGGGCTGCTCCATCCTGCCTTAGGCCAACCTTGTCCTCAGGTCATCTAGCTGCCTCAGTACCTGGGGGTACAGGCGGGTCCTGAAAGGGGCAGATGGTGGGAAAGGGCTTCAAAGGCCCCTTTACAGGGGGTAAAAGAGGGGCTGAGCTTCTGGATCCCAGAGAGAGAGGCTGAGGGCTAGCAGCCCCCAGGGAGCAGGCTGGATGCGGGATATGCTCGGGACATGCCTCCTGTGAGGGCTGAGGTCGGGGACTGGGGACACAATGGGGGTGGGGAGGTAGGGAGCCGGGCTGAAGGGTCTGGGTAGAGTCCGGGTCCCGGCGGGGTCCCCACGGGGTCTGGACACCTCTTCATAGCGCAGCTTCCCCGCCGCTGCGGTGGGTGGATTGGGACAACAGACGCAGGTGGCAGCCCCAATCCAGTGCCCTCTGGCAGGCCTGGGGCAGGTCCCTCAGCGTGGGTGCCTGGACAATCATTCTGCCACGCTGGGCGGGCAGCCCAGGCATTCGCATTTCAAACCAGCCTCAGGCTCGGAATTCGGCAGCATTTGTCCCACTGGCATGTGCACTTTAGAAACCGCACCCCCTGGGACGGGCACCACCCGCCCTGCCTGGAGGCAGCGCCTGTGCAGGGCTGGCAGGCCGGGTGGGTCCTGGGCTGGCACAGGCTGAGAAGCGGTGGGGGTCAGGGATGAGCTGGGGTGCTTCCCTAGCTGGCCCTGGAGAGAGATGCGCAAAGGTCTGGGAATTCCGCATCAGCCTGGGGTCCTGTCGGAAGTGAGTGGGAACTATGAGAAGTTCAGATTTGCAAAGTGAAATGGCACGGACTTAGAGCGCCAAGCCCACCCCTCACCTTAGGTGTCTGACCATCTCTGTCTCTGGCCTGTGCGAGTCCCCTGTTTCAAAGACAGAGCTTGAAAGGTTCATAAAGCGCCCACGATTTCAAATAGCTCTTTTAAAAGCACATTGATGGTGTAAATGCAGACACATGAGTTACATATCTCTTACATTACACCGGGTTTTCAGTCTAAGGGGAAATGTCTTTGGCAAGATGGATTGGGGCTTTGTCTTGTGTAGGTGGTTTTATTTATTTGTTTGTTTAAACGTGTGTATAACACATTCAGGTTAACGGTTGGAAGAGAAGAGAAAGGAGACACGGGGCGAGGCATGTGGCCACTTCCTGCATCCGGTCGCACAGCAGCTCTGGGAGCAGAGCCATGAGGTGGGGAGTGTGTGAGGGAATCCGATGGTGCTGATGTGGGGGTACAGCGGATGGTCATGAGGAAGAGCGCCCCTGGCTTTTGCAGCAATTGGGCCTCAGTGTTCTCGCCCAGCCCTTCTGGGGCCTGCGCCTCCTGTCTGTGCCATGAGCTTAGGTGCCTCATCTCATGCAGTCCTCTCCCGCTGGTCACCCCACGGGCACCCCAAGGCGTTCTGTCCTGCTCCTGTGGTCAGCTCTAGGGGCAGCTGGTGCAGGGCCGTGGGACTACACCCCCTCCCCCACCCCGGAGCAAGCCCTCCTCCCCGGCCAGAGAGAATCCCCTGCGGGTCAGGTGGATGTGCGCAGAGGCCACCTCTCTTGCTTGGGCACAGGGGACATCACTGGAGGCTTTCTAAAGCTGTCTGGGGGAAGCCGGGATGGCTGAGCGGGTTAAATGCTCACTTTGCAGCCCCGGGGACCGAGGATCAAATCCCGGCCCCGGCCCGTGCGGACCCATATGCTGAACTGGGGAGTGCCCCAGTTCAGTTCTCTCTGTGTATCTGTATCTCTCTATCTCTCTCTCTCTCTCTCTCTCTGTCAAAAACAATAAAAAAAAATTTTTAATTAATTAAAAAAAAATAATAAAGCTGTCGGGGTCGTTGGACAGTCTTGACCTTGGGCACGTGCATGAGAGAGAAGAAAAAATGAGAGTTCACTGAACTATTTCTTAGAGCTGTAAACGGGAATGAGGTTTCCCCCTGAAGAGAGGGCTTTTGGAAGACAGCTCTTAGGAGTCATGGTCCTTCCAAAGAGGCAGAAAATGTTGGTGAGCGGGTCCTGTGGCCGGCCATGTGCCCTCGGGCATCTTCCCATCTGCAGGGCTTTGCGGGAGCCCAGGAAGAAAAGCCCCCTCAGACGCCCCTCAGCCATCCTCGAGTTCTCAGTCCCCCTCCGGCACCCCTGACTCAAGAAGAGGCCAGTTCTTACGGATTTCATCTGTGAACTCGCTGCAGGTTTGCTCATTCACGGCTCCTGTGCCCCGGCCCCAGCTGGGGTAGTAAAGCTGGGGAGGGCAGGGCCCCTGATTTGCTTCCTTAAATCTCTCACAAAGCCCTTAGGAGACAGCCGAGGAGGCTGCCGTGCTTGGTACCTCCCGTGAGCACATGCTGGGTGTTGGCTAATGTCTACTGAGTAGACACATGGTCAGTGGCAGAGGTGAGAGTACAGGTCTTCCCAAAGCGGGCTCTGGCTTTGTCCTTCCTGACTCAGGGGCCCCGAATGCCATGTGCTTGGGGCCATAGCTATGTCCAGATGGGACCAGGGACAGCCATCCCATGGGGTGCCTCTGGAAGGGAGCCACCTGGCTGCTCCAAAGACACCCCAGGTGTGAAGCCCAGGCAGAGGGCTCCTGGGCACTTACCCCCAATCTCTCTCACTAGGAAACTTTGTGATTTTAAGCAACTGATATTACTAGATTTTTAAAAACAAATTCCTTATCCAGTTCGTTTTCATTCCAAACTCGAAAATGCTTCACATCTCAGAACGCTCCACGGCAGAATGTTGAGCTAAAAGTGCTGACTCTTGATTTCACTGCATGATTCATTGTGAGTCTGGGGGCTCCTGGGGGTGAGGACTGAGCTGGAAAATCCCAACAAAGCGCCACCATCGCCCTAATCTCTCTCTATTAGGAAATGGATGGCGAGGTGGGGATTACTGCGCCTATAAATCAGCGTGGTGTTCTGGGTAATCTAATACATTTTTCACGTGTTGTTCTCGCCGGTTGGCATGCACGGAATTGCTCAGTTGGCACAAAGTTTGTAATCAATCTTTCCCGGCCTCGCTGCCTCCTCCGAACCTTCCTAATATTTTATACATAAACCAGTTTGGATTCAGGGGGCATTCCAGCTAGAAAATGCTGTGAAGATTCATCTTTATGGACTAGCAGGCCAGCCTTGGAGCGTCCCAGCTCCTCAAGATGAAAAGGAATTTTATTTGGTGTGTTATGCTGCCCGGGAGTGGATGCCGGTGGGCTACTGGGTCCTCTTGTTACCATGTGTGCTCCTGATGAAAGAGAGGCAAGGCCTAAGGGAGGGGCCCCCAGAAAAACGCCCTCTTCTTCCAAGGCCCTCCCACAGTGCGTTGGGCCCCTTGAAGTTCCCCCAAGACCCAAGGGATGGTGAGTTTTCAGCAACCAAGCCTGTGGCTTGGCTGGTCACATGACTGTGTCCCTGGGCCAGGGGAAAAGGGACCAGAGATCAAATAGATTAAGACAACTTTTGGGGGAGGGCCACAGCCCTACTAAAGGAAATGAAAAGAGTTGCAATTTCATTTGCTTTAAAGCACAGCCCTCGTAATAACCGCGCACAGAAAATGTGCTGAGCCAACACCTCGGCGGTCATCCATATGCGGGGGCTGTTTATTGCCTCGTAAACTTGGAAGCGGGTGATACTGTCTCTTGAGTCAGTGGCCGTGTGCACAGCTGCGCGCTCCAGGAGAACAGGACATCCAGGCCACGCCTGCACGTGAGTTACTGGCCGGAGCAGTGGCTGAGAGGTGCTTCCTCACTGTCGAGGGGACCAGGCCCTTCCGGAGGTCAGAGGTGCCCTGGACATGTATCTGTGTCAGGAGGATGGGCCAGACCGCTAGGAATGTGGGGGGCCTCCTCCACTCCAGGGGAGGCGCAGGGGTGGGGGGCAGTCTGTCTGTCTGCCTCTCTAGCCTGGGTCCCCCCTCTCGGGATCCCCAGCACTTTACATCAGGTTCTTACCAAGTAAACGCTGGAGGCAGAAGGCAGGAGGAAAAGAAGCCCGGCAGGCTGGTTTCCTAAGGTCACGGCCATTTCTAGGAGGTACCACTTCCAGGACAAGAGGCTGATAAAGACACCTGCCCCTGGAGGAGGCTGTAGTGTTCATGAGGGACCAGCCCAGTGACATCAGTCATCACGCCATTAAAGGAAGCACTTGCCAGGGTCCCTGATGTGCACGGAATGGTGGACCCCAGAAGCTATGTCCAACATCCGAATCTCTGTACCCTACAAATGTTACTTTACTCGGGAAATGGGTCTTTGTAAATATAGTTTAGGGTCTTGAGATGAGGCGATCACTCTCCATGATCTGAATGGGCCCCTAAATCCAATGACCAGTATCCTTACACGAGAGAGGCAGAGGGAGGTTGAGACAGAAGACACAGGACAGAAGGAGGCCCTGAGAGGACAAAGGCAGAGATGGAGTGATGTGTACAAGCTAAAGAACACCGAGGGTTGCCAGCAGCCACCAGAGGCTGGGGCAGAGCCATGGAGCAGACGTCTCGCCCTGGCCCCCCACCTTGATTTTGGACTTCCAGCCTCTGAACCACAGAAGAATATATTTCTGTGGTTCAGAAGCTAGAACCACATGGTCGTCGTAATTAGTAACAGCAGCCACGAGACTAATCTACTAGTTCCCCAAACTTGGACTCAGAAAGGCACCTGCTCACGCTGGGCTCTTCTAGCTGCTGCCCCAATATTCTTTTTTTTGGGGGGGGGGGTTATTGTTTGAGAAAGTGAGACAGAGAGAAGGGGGAAGGGCCCAGAGCGGTCTCCACAGCTGTACATCATTTTTTTTGACATAGTTTTATTCCACACAGGTGGATGTGGGGCCGCGTGGGGCGGAACCAAACGGGGGAGCTTCCCGCATGGGAGGCGGGAACCCCTGCACCACCCCTGCGGTTACCAGCGGCGCCGCAGTTCAGCGTGTGGGTTTGCCTGGGCTGAGGCAGGGACTCGACCCCCAGAACTTGCGGCTGCAAGGCAGGCGCTCAACCTGTGGAGCTGTCCCGGCATCTCCTGTTCTTAAAGGTAACTGGTTCTGGCGAGAAGTGCCCAAAACAGTGTGGACAGCCCGACCTGGCAGAAGACTGGAAAAACTCTGTGTCTCTACTTTCCTTCTGGGTTCCGCAAGTGCCCTTATGATAGCGCCATTCAAAGTGCAGGTGGCTTTGTACACCTGGATTTGTTAACCCTCTCAGGTGCCTTTGACTCCTGCCAGGTAAAAATACCAAGGAAGGCAACAGTTGCTGCCAGAATTTTACAATATTGAGACCACTGGAGGTCAAAGAACTGACTCACTGACATGGTGAACATTTACACGGAGGCCAATTCCTCCGATAAACTGAAGAAGGTGCCACAGGGAAGCATCGGGGATTCTCTGAAAGCCTCATTATGACCGCGATCATTTTGAGTGTGGTGTAGAGTTAAAACTCTTTGCCTTAAAGGATCGGAAACCCCAAACCATTCATACCCGGAGACAGTCCTTCCTGTCCTGTGAACAGTGGGTTCACAGGAGACAGGTGTGGGCTCCCAGAGAACTCGCTCACCTACAGTGAGAAAGAACCGGGCTTACCTGTGTGAAACCCGGTACACAACTGCTTTTGACCCCTAGGAGTGGTGATTTCATGTGGTTCAACAATCATCTCATCACGGGGACCCGGAGTACTCAGATCCCTATGACCACGACTGTCCCCTGCAGACCCTGTATGTGGGAGGCCCGGTTATAGTCCAAGGCGTTCTTGGTGAGCCATGAACTGGAGCAAGGAGCCAGGGGCTAGAGGCTGAGAAAGAAAGCCACCCGGCGGCTGAGAGCTGGAGCCAGCCTGGCTCTCACTGCCAGGCCGGCGTGTTCTTTTGTTGGACAAACACAATTTCACTGAACACCAACAGTGAACAAGGTCACTCTGTGGCCGAGATGGAGAGAGGCAAAAACAAGGCTACTCCGGAATCGTGTTTAAACACAGACATAAAGACCAGACACGGTTGAAGTGGGCTGACCAGATGTACCGTTTGAAACGGGACAGTGCCGTTGTTTTCCGTCCTGTTTAAAACGAGACGACTGCTCAGCCTGTTTTAAGGTGCAAACAACCGCACATCCTTCCCTGCCATCTAGTATGAATGACAGCCACATCCTTGCAGTGACCGCCTTAGCCTCTCTCCACTCCTCCCCCCTACATAAAGTCAGTGATCCCCCGTTCCAGTGTGACCACCATAGTCTCTTCCACCATTCCTACCATGACCACCATCACCGTAAGGCTCCACAGCCCGTCTAAGCGGTTTAGATGCATTTTATTATTTTCTCCTTCTTCAGCTCTGCAGGGTAAGTAGTTATCTCCATTGTCCCCAATAAAGCTGTTATAACGCAGAGTGGTTAAGTAACTGGCTGAAGATCACACAGCCAGAAAATGGCAGAGCAGGGGTTTGAAATCCCAGTTGGCCAGGGACACTCTAGCGCCTCCCACAGGCAGAACGCGACAGTGCCTGACTGGCCCGGAGGCACCTCGCCACCTCCCCAGTCCCCTGGGCTGGCCCCTTTCCCTGCAGCTGCCTCTGGGACTCCCCTGTGACCCTGGCTGACCCCCCTGTGACTTGCAAATTGTGTTTCTTTCAGGTGGCTTTGCACATGTTTGCTCTGGTTTCTTATGTGTGGAGTTCATCATTTAACTTTTACAGGAAGATCTTACTTCCTTCATATCCAGGTTCTTGAGTTTATCTCCCTGTTGCCTCCATGGGCCGAATGCAGTGAACACAAATTCTATCCAGAGCCAAGAACAGAAGCTAAGATTTATGAGCCGCCCTCTCTGACTGTAACCGGCAGGATCGCTTCTTCCCCATGTCCTCTATTTCGTGACCATATTTTTCTCAGCACCTCTTTTAGATGCTACCTAAAGAGGCCCGATTTAAAGTTTTAAACGCACATTATTTGGGCTATCTGAGAACAGACTTAGCATCTGAACTATGGGTGGAAAATGCCCTTCTGACATGCTTGAATAAATCCAAAACAGCTTAACGGATTTTCTTCAATTAAAAAAAACAAAATCCGTTCTCGACTGAGGGAAAATATATGATAAATTTCTGCAAAAGCAACGCCTAGACAGAGAAATAGCTTGTGTGGCCGTGAATAGCAAAAGCTTTGTAGGAAGTGCAGCCCAGCCTACAAGTAAGCTTATCATGTAGACATGGGGGCTGTCTTCCAGAGAATCAGGCTCGGGGTGGGGGGTCCAAGGTGTGTGTGTGTGTAACACCCACCCAAGGCAAAGATTAGGAACTGTGATTAGGCTCGCCAAGCAATATTTTAGATTATTTTGGATGGTATTGGATGAAAACGGGGACTTTTTCAGTGAGGAAAAGTAGACTGGTTGGTTGGCACAATTCACAGGAATGGCAGCAAACCCTTAGATGCTACAGAGGATTTCTCCTTTTCTTCCCTGGAGGGCTGCACTGTGGTCTAGAAGCGACTTTCATGGGGCGCAGGGACCCGGGTTGGGACCCCTCCACCACAGCGGGAGAGCAGGAGTGTGCGCCCACGGAGGCTGCACGCTGCCGCTACAACCCCGCCGGTCCTGCAGGGGCACCTGCTCTCTGGCCACGAGTCCCCTCCAGGCCCACAGACACGAGGGAATGCTGCCTGCATCTCCCAGACACCAGGCGATGCCGTGCCATCGTCATTTTTCAGGAAAACCTTTAAACCGGGTTCAAAGGTTCTGTAACAGTGTGAGCACCGGTTCCTGGCCTCTTTCCTCAATGCACCGTCTTGAAGGAGAGAAACAATTTTTTTGAATGCTCCATACAACAGTTGGCTCATCTACTTTGTTCATGGACAGCCTCCCTCCCCAGCAAACACAAAAACACATGACAAGCAACCCACGGTGCCGTCTCCCCAAAGACCCTGGGCAACTGCCCGCCGGGAGAGGAGCGGAGCTTCTCATGGACCCCAGACCCTGAAGTGCTGGGGTTTCAGTGCTAATATCTCACGGGGACTCTGGCCAGAAACAAAGTCTGGAAAGCTCCTGGTCTCACCAGCCCTGCTGCCCCCGCTGCCCCTGCTGCAACCCTCATAAAGGGGCAGGTTCCCAGCAGGGTCAGCACCTTCCACTAAAGGTCAGACCCTCCACTGCCTCGCCCCTCTGCACCCCACGCCCTCTGCACCCCGCACTCACCTGTGCGCTCTGCCTCCCTCGCATACCTCCCTCCTCTCCCACCCCACACCAGCCACCCCCAGAGCCCATCCCCCACCCCTTGGCTCTGGCCTGTAGTTGAGCTCATGAGGGCAGCGTTGGAGGAGCCTGGGGCATCTGCTTCCCAGGCCACTAACTCTGAGGGTGGGCAGGGGGGTGTGGGGTGTGGGGGTAAAGAGGGGGAGAACGGCAGGGCCAAGATGGGTCAGCGCTTCGGCAGCCTGGACAAAAATACATTGATTTTTGTTACAGCCACAAGGCCCGTCCAATTAAAAATCATCAGTGGCAGGTTCCAAGTCTTGATTCTTGGCAAGCGCGTTGCCTGCCGTTTGCACAGAGCGATGCTGTTCATTAAACGTGGCCTCCTTTTCCCAGCTGACCAGGGTTTGAAACACTCCCAATACAGGACGGTCTGGACTAGAGGGTTTCCCCAAGTGACAGTCATCCACACTTAGTCCGTGAGGGGGTGGGAGTTGTCACTAAGCCTGTTTGAGGTTTCTGTCTAGGGTTAGTGTGCTGGCCAAGCCGCTAAAGAGGGAGGGAGAGAGGATGAGTCTGCGGCTGTAACTCAGGCCTGGAAGGTACTTACACCTGGCTGGTTTGGTGGGGGAAAGACACGGCAGTCATTTGACATCACAGAGCAAACCAGAAACATCTCTCTTACCATTCCGTGAACATAAAAGATGAAAGCAAATAGGATGAAGGCAGGACGCATACCTGACCAAAGACTGAGTATACAAGGGTGAACCCCCCCCAAACCAGAATTTATAAAAGCCTGTGTATTTATTCTTACGTGTTTAAACTTCAGTCACCTTCAGAATACTCTGTTTGATGCAATACACCTATGGAGACACTTTTTTCACTGCTCAGAACAGTTTTTAAACTCATAGATTTTGATTCCTTGTAGTGCCTCTGCCATTTTTTTCCCCTCCTCTTCCACATCAGCAAAACATTCCCCTTTGAGGACTTTTTTCATCCACGGAAACAAAAAAAGAGTCGCGTGGGTTAGGACCGGGTGGAAGGGAGGGTGAGACATGGGAGTCAGGCCGATATTTGGTCAAAAACTACTGAACACTCAGCACCGTGCGGGCAGGTGCGTTGTCATGGTGGAAGAACCAGTCGTCTGCCACCACTCTGGACGTTTCTTCTGCAAATCGTGATGTAAAACTTCCAGATAAAAACTTTAGTTGACTGACCCAGAGGAACAAATTCTGAGTGCACAAACCCTCTCACATCAAAGAAAGATACTTTGGGGTGTTTTGGTCCTCCCTGTATGTACGTTCAAGAGACCGGTCTGAAGGTGGAGGCAGTGAATGGAATGGAGAAGACAGCACTGGTATCAGACACCCTGGGTTTCAGTCCTGACACTTCTACTGCCGAGCTGTGTGACCGTAGGCGAGCACTTAACCTCTCTGAAGGCAGGTAAGTCATCTCCAAAATCGGGCTAACAATACCTCCTTCAGAGAAGGAATGACACAATCATTTAAAACCTCTGTAAGAGTGTTTGGCAAATACTAAGTGATTGATGAACAAAATTTTAATTATGCTTCACAGTTCTCTGCAACTTTTGATAATCCTAATTCTATATGCCCACGTCTGCAGGTATCTCAAGAGTCTATATTTAACTTTTTCCTTTCTGGTTGAGGGTAGCAAAAAAAAAGAGAGACAAGGAGAAGGATTCATTGCCAAACCCCACTTTTCTTTCTAGCAATACTCTCCATAAAGTTTCCAAACTTTTCAAGCTTTTTTTTTAACCCACATTTCTGTTCAGTGCCTCTACAGACGCGGAGGGGCAGGCTGTGTATCTGGGGGTGGAAGAAAGTGGTCTTCCTCCACAACCACGTTCCTATGGCGTTTTGCTGTGTGGTCTTTGTGGCATTATAATAGCTGTGAGCAGTGTGGTGCTGTGGGATTGCCCCCTGCTTTGAATCTTTAACATCACTCAGTTTGTGAGCCACTCTCTCCAGGTCTCTGTTACTTGTCTGTTAAATGGGGATGATAAGAATAAGGGGATGCTGAGACAGCTCAACCATGAGGTCTGACGTCCGAATTCTGGCCCCTGGCCTGTGCAAACTCCATGTGCTGAACTGTTATCCCAGGTAACCCCTGGGATTAGGCCACAGCAAAGGTGCTTGCCTACCAATCAGGAGGACTTTGGTTCAGTTCCTGCCCTGAGCAGCCCCATATCCACCTGTGCAGAATGAAACGACGTCACAACTAATGATGTACAGCTATGGAGACTGCTCTGGGTCCTCCCTCTTTTCTCTCTCTCTCTCTCTCTCTCTCACCTTTTCTCAAACAATAAAATAAAGCTTTTAAGAAAAAAAAAAGAAGAAGAAGAATATCTCTTGGGATTGTTAACTCAGGACACTGAGTTTTAGGATCCTGTCATACAATTAACCATTATTTTGTAATATTGCACTCTTCTGAAGTAACATTTTCTAGAGCATAACCAAATTATTTTCCACCCAGATTTGAAAGCCCATTGCTCTGCATCCTCACCAGAACTGGTCAATCTTTTTTTAATACAGCCATTTGAATAGGTGTGTGCTGCTATCTCATTGTGGTTTTAATTTGCATATTTCTAGTGACAATTTTTTTTGTGCATTTTTTCTCTTATTATTAGTTGCAGGTGTACAAGCCAATATAGTAATCAGATATGCCCACATCTCCCGAAGTGACCACCCTTTCTGAGCATCTCATGTGATTCATTTGCCATCCCTATCTATGTCTTCTTTGGAATTATCTGACAATTTGACAAACTGTTCAAATCTTCTGTCATTTTTAATTGTGTTTCTTTTTTGTATTAAGTTTTGAGAGTTTTAAAAATATACAATAGCAAGCCCTTTATTATATAGGTATTTTACAAATACTTTCTCCCAGTCTGTGGCCTGTCTTTTCATTCTCTTAATATATTTCAAAAAGTAGATTTTTTAAATCTTGATGAAGGTCAAGTCATCATTTTTTTTCCTCTGATGATTCATGCACTTGGTGTCATAGCTACAAACATCTTTGCCTAAACCAAGGTCCCCAAATTTTTAGTTATGTTTTCTTCTAGAAGTTTCAGGGGATGCCAGGATAGCTTAGCTGGTTGAGCGCTTGCCTTGCAACCACGAGGTCCTGGAATCGAGTCCTGACCCTGGTTCGTGCAAACCTATATGCTGACCTGCAGTGCAAGTTGTGACCACTGGGATGGCAGCGAAGGTTCTTGCCTCCCTTGCAGGAGGCCCTGGGTTTGGTTCCCACACCGCGTGGTCCAACATCCACCTGTGTGGAATGAAACTATGTCAAAAACTAATGATGTACAACTATGGAGACGGCTCAGGGCCCTCCCCCCTTCTGTCTCGCCTCTCAAAAACAATAAAATAGGTCTTTACAGAAGTTTTGTAGCTTTAAGCTTTACAATGCAGTCCATGATCCATTTGGAGCTAATTTTTGTGTATGGTGTGAGATTTGGATGGAGGTTACCTTTTATTTAATTTATTTATTTATTTATTATTATTTGGGGAGCATACGGTTGTCTAGTTATGCCAATGGCATTTCTTGGAAAGATGATCTTTTCCCTCATTAAGGTGCCTTTGCACATTTGTGGAAAATCAACCATCTATGTGTGAGTCTATTCTGAAGGGCATCTCGATTGTCACTGTATAACCCTTTACTGAAATTGGCTACTCCCGCAGCCCCCCGCCCAGCCCCGCCCAGCCCCGCCCTCAGCCCC
>PVKE010012280.1:0-38619 GCA_004027555.1 Craseonycteris thonglongyai
CACTAATGTGAACAATGGCCTTGCACTTCCTTGGAAAGTAAGGGTAAGTCAGGTTTGTATGTTGTTGTTTTTAATTTTAGGCACGAATTGCGGGCAGCAATTCGACGGAGATAATGATACACATGTTTGCGAGCAACTATCCGTGCTATTGTTGCTTTCTAAAAATGTGCCTCTTTTCTGTAGGCTTGCATTTCAAAAATGTTTACTCGTCTCTTACAAGGCAAGTTAATAAATAATATTCCGTGCCTGCACTAAACATTTCGTGGAAGAGCCGCAGCCAAGGAGGACCACTGGGTTAGTCAATCTGTCACTCAGTGATTCATTTAGGAGAGTAAACAAGTGAAATGGTTTAACATAAAGACTGGATTCTCCCTGGAACAGCATTCACTGAGGAAAGACTTTGCTCGAAGTTTAATTCATGTTAAGCTTCATCCATGGGTATTTTGTTGTTGACATTTCAACTGAAGTAATAGTCAGCCTCAAAACCCTCTCACAGAGCAAGCCCCAAATAGGGCATTCTGTGAAACCACAGTGGTTCAGTTAAGACAGTAACAAAGCTTTAGAGTGAAACCATATCTCATTTCATTGCTACTAGTCAAAGGCCATTACACAATTTAAAGGCAAACATCAGAGGAAAAGACCAGAGGCCAGTTCAGGCATCATATTGGTTGGAATATAGAATGGGACAGAGTACTGAGCATGCAAAGGCATGATGCTGCAGAGGTAATTCTATATAGGAGAAAGTGCCAGATAAATACGGTATTAGACTACTTCGACTCCACTATAAGGACTGAACTACCTACTTTTGCTTTTTACAAAAAGAACTAAAAAGACACTGCACTTAATAATAAACAAATTACTTTTTCTAAAATTGGACTGTTTTTAGTGATTCTGCTTTTTATTATTTGGTCACAACAGATAAAGTACAGGAAGATATAGCAGCAAAAAAGGAATGAATCTTAGTTAGAGTTAACCACCAAAGATCTCCCTGGCACAGATGAAGAAAAAATGGGAAAAAAGCAAATATTGTGGGAAATCAACTCACTCAGAAACTTAAAATATATATATAATACGCAGACTAAGAGAGTTTATCTTCCAAGTTCTTCCAAACTTTTAGCTGAAAAACTCTTATCAAACAAAATCTTAAAATCCTAAGATATAAAATAAGTAGTATTTTATTACAACTGACTTATAATTCCACATTTTATAAAAGTTTTGTGAATTAAAAAGGCAATTGTAAGAAAAGTGAGGCTATTTTTATCAACATTAAAATCTGAATGTTACAAATGACACTGCAGTTTTTGCCACAATTTTTTTGTAATTTATTTTAGAAATATGTGCTGGCAGCACAGTAATGAGAAAATTAAGCAGTTGTGAATGTCATCAGTTTTTATTGTAATGGCACATTAAATAATCCCAGCATACTTTAATTAAATTAATACAAGAGCTTAAAAGATGTAGCTTGGGAAATATCTAACAATGGCTCTTCTCTCATCTTAAGTATAAACGTCAATCAAATGCAAACAAAACCCGAAATAACTCCCAATAAGTGGTAGATTGCCCTTCCATTTTCTTTTCTTCTGCTTTTGAATTGAGCCTAATGAGGTTGCTTGTGTCATTTTACACAAACATGCAAAGACTTGTAGTCAAGAAGAAACCAATGCAGAGTCACCACATTCCAAATCAGTGATGCATCTACATGAAGTTGAAATATAAGCACCAACACGAGACAAATCAGGCTCTAAGCCCATTTAAAACTAAGTTAAAAAAATAAATAAATAAAATAAATAAAATAAAAATAAATAAATAAAACTAAGTTAACCAGGATACAGTGGTGGTCTCCAACACGTTAAAATGTGACAGCTAATCCATCTGAGTGTGAGTATTCATCTATCATGAGTTTGAAAAAAAGAGATTAAATGTATTTTGAGGGAAAAAAAAGCTGAATCAAATGTTTACAGAATCCCCAAAGACCCTGCACGGAAACTGAGGCTTCCCTGGAGTGTAGCTATGATATTAATAGAAACTGTTTAGTAGGAAAGACTATTGTAAAATTTGCATGATACGGTGGATTGGAAAGCAATAAAAGCTAACATGTCTTTAGATATAAATTCTGTGCCAGTAGTCATGCTAAGTGCGTAATTTGGATTATGCCTTGAATCATCACAATGCCTTTGGGAGGTATTATCCTTCTTTATAAGATGAGGAAACTGATGTTTTGACTGAACCAGTGTTTGTTTAACAAACACGCCTTTCTTGAGCCAGGTAGAAGAGCCAGGAAGAAGCGCCAGGTTGTGAAAGGTAGAGTGAGGTCTTTGCTATTGTCACTCTGCATGACCTGGGAAATGTTTGAGTCATATAGCCAGTGGATTGTAGAGAATATCATGTTTATTCATTGATGTGAGATTTTCACTTGAATTCTACCCCATTTTCAGCAATTTATTAGTGTAGCTGTTTCCATGACCTGCTATCTAATGTGGCTGCTCTAAAAGAAAAATACTCCTTGGGAGTATTTTTTCTTTTCTTTTTTTTTTTTGTACCTTGGATGACCCCAAACTCATACTCCTATACATTTTCTTGGCCTACATACCCGAGGAATGGAGACTATGACTAGGAAACTGCTTAGAATGGGTCAGGTAACCTCTCTCTGGCACTGATCAGATGGAACAGAGAACACGGTTGTGACTGCAGAAATCTCTTTGATGTGCTTGTTACTGATCTGGGTATATTTACTGGGCCTTTCTGAGCAGAGCATCTGCACTCAGAAGACCATGGGAAGCAAAAGGCATATTAAAGAGTGGGTGGAAATTTGGAGTCAGGGTTCCTTGAATTTGAATCCTGTTCTGTCACTCACTAGCTCTGCAATCCCAGACAAGTCCCTTTACCTTGATGAGCTTTCATTTATTAAATTTAAATCTCATTAATATTTTATAAGATTGTCTTAAAGATTAGAGACAATGTATATGAAGTTCCTCATAGTGCCTGGCAAAATAGTAAATGCTCAATACATATATTTGTGTTTTGTTTTATTTTAATTTTTTCAGTTACAGTTGACATCCAATATTATTTTATATTAGTTTCAGGTGTACAGAGTAGTGGTTAGACATTTATATAATTTATGCAGTTATTCCCGCATTAGTCTAGTACCCACCTGGCACTACACATGGTTGCAACATTATTGACTATATTCTCTATGCGGTACTTCATGTCCCTGTGACTATTTTGTAACTACAATTTGTATTTCGTAAGCCCTTCATTTTACTCACCCAGCTCCTCAATCCCTCTTTTTCATGGCAATCATCAGTTGGTTCTCTGTATTTACGAGTCTATTTTTGTGTTTGTTCATTTATTTTGTTCTTTAATCTCCACATATAAGTGAGATCACATAGTATCTGTCTTTCTGACTTACTTCACTTAGCATAATACTCTCAAGGTCCATCCATAGTCTTTATTGTTATTAATATAATAATATTTATGTTATTACAACATCATTAACAACCTATAGCATGTTATTTCATATTGAGGAAAAATCAGTCAGAATAGTGGTAAAGTTGTTGACTAAACACACTCAGGAGAAAGGACTTAAGTTTATATTTCTGGCTGTTTCTTAGAGCAAATATCCTCTCATAGAGAGAAGTGAGAAGACATTCTTACCAGACCAATGATGGCCGCTCCAATCCCAATGAGAGGGCTGACTGAGATGATAACCAAGGTCAGTTTCCAACCTTGATAAAATCCCAGCAAGAACCCACCGATGCTTGTGGTCATGCGCTGAATGAAAATGGCCATTTGGTCGGCAATGGCATCATTGATTTTATTAATATCACTAAAAATGAGAGAGGCTTTGATCACTAAAATGGAACTTGGTCAACTCAAATGTCTTACTGAGAAACCTCAGTCTTTCCCTTTTAAACACACCTGTTTCTGTACCCCATTGCCATTGAGAAACAGAACTGACTCTTACATCTTGAAAAAGTAGCTGCAGGTTGGGAGGTCATCAAGCTTCTCCCCTCATCCTTGGTCTGTCCTGAAGAGCCCTTTTCTCCTTTATACCTGCTAAGCCCTTTCAGCCTCAAGGTTCTGCTCACATACCACCTAATTCACAAAAACCTATACAATCCCCCAGAAGGAAGACAATATCATCCTCCGTGTGTTTCCACACCAATGTAATCAATCTGTAAATGCATGTATGTATGTGTATGTAGTTATCGTATCTGCTTATAGACAGTACAGAACAGTGGTAAGATTACAGATTCTGGAACCGACTCTGAATTTAAACAGCAGCTCTTCATGGGGAAGTTATTTAACTTTTATGCACCTCAGTTTCCTCATCTGTAAAATGGGTATATGACAGACTTTACCTCAATGGGTAGTAATGAAGATTAGTTAATATATATAAAGTATATAAAACAATGCCTAGGATATAGTAAGCAATCAGTATGTGTTTGCCCTAATTACTTTTTTGCTTGCACCTTTTATTCTCCTACTAGGCTATAAATTCCTTGCAATTAGGAGTTCTGTGGTTTATCTTTATGCCTTGTACACAGTAAGTGCTCTAGAATATTGGTTAAATATAGTTATATTAAATTCATATTCCTGGAAACAGTCCCATAATCTCCTGTCCAGATGGAGCAAACAGGGCTTAGGACTTCATAGCAAAAACAGACCTAAGACATTACCCAGAGATTAGACAATTATATTCTAGCAAGGTTATGTATCTGTTCAAGGTTACAGTAATAATAGAACGAGTGCTAGAATCTCAGGGTCCCAACATTCAGTCTGCTCTCATCTTCACTACACTACACATATATTTCATGGGACTTCAAACTTCAATTCAGTGTGGTTCAACTAGTTCTAATTATGCAGGGCTCATTTGGAATTACTGAGAGGTCTAGTGATGACCCAAACTAGTATTCAGGTGTAAACTAGATTTACATCCAGTTTTTTTAGCTTGAATCTTTCTCAAACTATTATGGATTTTTTTCCATTTTGTTTTTATGTGCAGAAATGACCTCAACAGACAAAGCAAGATAATTGGTTGTAATTGTATTGTTTTCCCTATAGATAGCTAGATTGTGACATTACCTCAGTTTCTCCTTTTGAGGCCAAAGAATCCTAATTCCTTTAATTCTCTTATATATAATAGCTTCATTTCTACTATTTTAACCAAGGGCCTACAAACCATATTATAGTATCCTAGCTTTCAATTTACAATAATCATATTTAATAAAGCATTACTTATGAAAAAGTTATGCTACCCAGAAAAGCCCAATTTAAGAGACAACATAACATCAAAAATAACTTAAAATGTTTTCAATTGTCATTTAATTTAGAAATAAAAGTTTTATCAAAAAAATCACACATATGTTAAAATGTCTTACGAGCCACTTACTCAGAAAATCTTGTATTTAGCTCTCCCACTGAATTACAGTCAAACCATCCTATCTCCATTCTCATTATTTTTCTAAAGTAAAATTTTCTTATTTTCTGGATCTGACGAGCTGAGGCAATTACCCAAAAGCATATCTGGAAATGAAGCAAGAAATGTGAAGCATTGCAATGTTACAAATAGTCACTCATTTCTTCTCTTTTAAGAAGATACTTTCAATATGACCCCTGAGAAAAGGAGGAAAGTAATTAACAAAAGGTCTCTTCTTGGGAATTCGTGTGTGAGCATCTGCATCTGCCCCTCCCAGTGGAGGTGGCCAGAAAAATGGTGAATGGGGAAGCCAGAGGTTGGAGCTGGAACCCAGCTCTGCCACTGCTAGACTTAACCTCACTAAGCTTCACTTTGCATGTGCGTAAAATAAGACTCACAGTGCAAAAAAAATAAATTACTGCTCTTCAATCACTTTTTCTGTAAGCAACTTCTGAGCAAATGTTCCCATGAGGGGCTGTTGAACAGTGATTTTCAGAGTAAGACAAAAATTATGTCATAAGCAGGAAATCTACTGAAAGTTTCCTGCAACCAAACTAAAGAAGCTTGTCATTGAAACTCCCAGTGCCAGAATGGGAAAAAATGATGCATTTCCCTCTTCCTGGAATTCTTGAATGAAAGTCGGGAGGGGAATGTTCACTATTTTTTCTATGGAAAAAGGCAAAAGATGAAATATTTATTTCCTTAATAAAGGTTAAGTAACTTCAGGCCCTTCCATGGCTTAAATCTAGAATATGCTCCAGATTCAGTTTACAGAATTGGGTTAGAATGCAGGTTGGTGCAACTTCAGGAATGAAAGAGAAAAAGAAAAAGGTTTGCTTTTCTTCAACCTCCCTGCCTGGCCTTCTCCATACAACTCACTCTCCCTCTACAAATACACCCATACCATCTCTGTCTGAGCTTAGAAGAGAGGGTAAAGGAGGGAGGGCAGGGAAGGACAGCACATGGAAACCACACATCTATTCTCCATCTGTCTAAACAACTGCTGTATCCTCCTCGACTGAAAGAAAGAATTCTTCCTATTCTCTCTAATCCTCCCAAAGTAAAACTACAGTCTTCAGGGCTTCTGAATAACTGAAAAGTTAAAGAGTACGCCTGACATTTCAAGGTGATGTCTCTGAACCCAAATGTTAAACAAGAAATAAAATGAAGGCACTACTAACTTGAAAATATCCTGTGATAAGTACTGCGACACCTGTTCCAGCATAGTAACTGGCAAATTTGATCATTTCACTTTCAATGTCCAGCAACCTTCAAAAGAGGGGAAAAAATGATAAGACTCACAAGTAGGATCAAGCTACCAAAAATTACATTTGTAGACACAGAAGAAGAAAAAATGTGTGTGTGTGTGTGTGTGTGTGTGTGTGTGTGTGTGTGTGTGTGTGTGTGTAATCAATCCAACCAAATCCCTAAGTAGATCTCAAGGTATCAATCGCGGAAAATCTTTGGGATTCCAGGGTTGTGAAATAATCTATCAGCAGTTGAAAGCCAGGAGTCCCTCGGTGGCAGCTCAGTGTTCTGTCTGCTGAGCCCCTGTCTCTCATGCTCGCTATGCAGTAAAAGAGCAATCATAACTACAGAAAGGTTTTTAAAAGTCAGACAGGTGTCTGAAAAGGCACTGGTAGAGAGATGTGAGCTGTAAATCAGGAGGCTTACTGTTACCACCTCTAGAAACCTAAGCCAGATTTTCAACTCTTCCATCTCAAAGCGACACTGAGAAATATGTGTGTCATCTTTCCATGGAAGCAGAAAAACACTTTATTAGCATGCTCTTTCTGCCAACTACAGCTCAGGAAGCTTCAATTTCCGGGGCAATTTATAAAGTTGAAACCAAAGAACTTGTGGGGAATACCAAGAAATCTCTACAGTCTTTTTTTAGCACAAATATGCTACAGCATAGAGTTTGGGATTGGCAGACATGGGAGGAAAAAATTATTCAAAATTGTTCCAGGAGATCAGAAATTTTATAATTAGAAAGTTAACATATTGGTTGATGACAATTCTGATCCTCAGAGACAAGCTAAATGATATGGAGTCTACTTCAGAAAAATGGAAAGCAGAATCCTCAGCATGGATGTTCTCACCCTGCATGCTTTCTGCTTTCTATCAGAACTTTCTTTTGTGACACAAGCTTGTATTAAAGTATAATTTAAGTCAGAATAAGCTATGATTTTATGACAGGTTTAATTGTCATCTTGCACTAGTATTTAATATTTTTATTGAATATATTTATAGTACCGGTAAGTGTATTATATATAAATATATATCATACACATTTATTTATATTTTTTGTCTTGTTAGTAAATTAAACTGCTTGCTCACAATGCATAAATACCTTCCACGTAGTAGGTACTCAATAAATGCTTCTTGATTGTGCTTTGACATTCAAAATACTAATGAGAAAATAATTGCCTTAGTCAACCTCCCTGACAATCTTCAAACCAGCTAACATGTCTGTGTTGAATACATTTCCAGTTTGTCATAATGGTTTAAGGGAATCCCAAGAATGAATAAAACCTAGAAACTCATGAACTTATATGTAAGAATTCACAATCAGAGGTTCTTATAAAACTAAGAATCTCTGTATAAAGTATATAATATAGTATAATCAGTCAAGCTTTCTAATGTGTAAATAAATCCATATTCTTAGTTTTCCATTTGTGAAATTAAATTTGGATGTCCAAAAAACAGAATTCTATGAACATGTGTCAACCGGTTTTACTTAGACTTCCTGTGGGGCACTCATTCTACACAGTACCTGTCATAAAAAAATACAGCTGCCAGTTATAAACAAACATATGTGGATTGAGAATACCAAGCACTGAGCCAGCCCCAGGATTTATTAGAGCAAAATTCAGAGCTATGTCTTTGCTGGGTGGTATGGATAAAGATATGTATAGGTCACGATTCTTTTCACTCCTGAGGCAACTCAAAGCTAAATGTTTAACTCATTTCTATTTTATTCTTGGGAAGATTATGTGAGAATATTTTTGTAACAACAGGACAAACCTATGAGAAAAACAGATAGGGAGGAGAAGAGCAGGTTGGCTTAGTTCCTTTGACTGCCCATCAAGCTCTCCATCACAGCTGAGATTGTAAAATCCTGGAAAGGGATCTGTAAAGGGTGCAGGTGATTTGGACCACAGAATGGGTGCAGCAAAACTGACAAGCATCTGCTTGAATAAATGAAGATTCCCCTGACTCATTTGTTGAAAAGCAAAGAAGGGAAAGAGATGGCAATTAGAAGAAAAGGAGAGATATTTTACAAGTTATTAATATATAAGGATTCTTATCTTGATTTTTATTAAAAAAAATAAGTGCATAATAAAATTGAGTCATTCATTTTACACCTCAAGCTTTCAGATTTATGAAAGCCATAGGTTTTTTATTTAAAGTGCCTAGGTTAGGAGATCTGTATGACAAGGTGAATTGCTTAACAAGGAGTTTTCTTCCAGTACTTCTCATGCACTGTAGACATGGTAGCACTGATACTTTAGAGCAGGCCTGGGCAGACTTTTTCAGGGCAAGGACTACTACTTTTCTCCAAGTGTCATGGTCCATGAGTATTTATTTTATTATTCAGTTGGCCACCCCCAAATTGTTTTGTGGTCCACTGGCGGACCAGGATGGACATCTTTCCCAGCCTTGCTTTAGAGTGAGTATCAGTGTCATCTCTAAACTGAGCATCACATGCTGGCAGCAATGTTTTCATGTCCCAGTTTTAAGAGTGTGGGAGGCTCGGTGTTCCTGAATGAATGGAACATAGACCTATGGACAAATGGCTTCTCACTGGGTAAAGTTACTAGATCATCCAGACACAACAGTGGTAGCATATTGCCAGAATGGCTAGTTCTTCATTTCAGAGACTCCTTAACATTTTTATTTTTTTCACCCAGGAAGCTATTTTTTTGTTTGTTTGTTTGTTTATAATTAGGCTTTTTAATTTTGAGATAAGTGCAAATCCACATGCAATTGTGAGAAATAACACAGAGATTATGTACGCCCTTAATCCACAGTAATAGCACCTTGCAAAATTACAGGACAATATCACAACCAGGATGTTGACATCAATATAATCAAGATCAGAATGTCCTCATCATGTTGCCCTTTTATATCTACACATACTTTCATCTGGCCCTGACTCCTCCTTTTACTCCTTACTACCACTAATTTGTTCTCTATTGGCTATAGTTTTATCATGTGAGAAATGTTATATAAATGAAATTGCACAGCATGTAATCTTTGGGGATTGGATTTTTTTCACTCAGCATAATTCTTTCACGTTTCATTAATAGTTCATTCCTTTTTATTGCTAAGTAGTATTTCATAATATAGAGGTATTACAGTTTGTTTGACCTCTCCTCCATTGAAGAATGTCCAGGTTGTTTCTAGTTTTTGTCTATAACAAATGGAGCTTCTATAAGCTTTTGTGTATAGGTTTTTACATGAACATAAGTTTTCATTTTTTCTGGGACACATCTCCAAGAGTAGGATGGCTCTCTCATATAAGAGTTGCATGTTTAGTTCTATAAAAGTTGCCAAGCTGTTTTCAGAGTGGGGGCACCATTTCACATCCCCACCAGCAAGGTCGGAGTAATTCACTTCCTCCACATCCTCACCAGCAGCTGGTGTTGTCACTGTTTGTTATTTTAGTCATTCTACTAGATGTACACTGATGTCTCCTTTTGTTTTTAATTTGCATTCCCTAACCACTAATGTTATTTAACATCTTTTCATGTGCTCGTTTACCATCTTTATATCCTTAGTGAAATATCTGTTCCTGTCTTTTCCCTATATTCTAATTGGATTTTTTTAACCATGGAGTTTTGAGAGTTATTTATACATTCCAGATCCTTGTCCTTTGTTACACCATATTATTTGCAAATTTGTTCTCCCAGTCTGAAGCTTGTCTTTTCATCCTCTTAACAGGGTCTTTACAGAGCAAAAGTTTTTCTTTTTGATGAAGTCCAATTCAGCAATTTTTTTTTTTACAGATCATTTTTGATGTCAGGAATGTGAGCCCTTTCTCCAGCCATAGACCTGAAAGCGGTGTCATGTATTTTTCTTAAATTTCATAGTTTATTTTTGACATTTAAATTCATAATCCATTTTTAGTTCATTTCTGTATAGGTTTACTTTTTGCCTATGGATGTTCAATTACTTCAGCACCATTTGATAAAAATTTCATCTCTACTCCATTGAATTGCTTTTCCACTTTTGTCAACAATCATTTAGACTTCTTTGCTTGAGACTATTTCTGAGTTCTCTATTCTGTTCCTCTCTCAACACCACACAGCCTTGATTGCTGTAGAGACATAATATGTCTTAAAATTGGGTAGATTGTTTCCTCTCATTTTATTCTTTTTTTTCAAAATTGTTTTAGATGTTCTAGTTCTTTTGTCTTTTCATATATATTTTAGGAAAATCTTGTCTCTATCTACAAAATATCTTGCTGAGATTTTGATAGAAGTTTTATTAAATCTACATATCAATTTGGGAAAATTGACAGCTTTATTATATTGACTCTTCCAATTGAGTAATAGTACACCTCTTCATTTATTTAGGTCTTTGATTTGTTTCATCAGCATTTTGCAATTTTTAGCATACAAATCCTGTACATGTTTTTCTAGACTTACACCTAAGTCAAAAAATGTAAGCAGGGGAAGCTGGGATGGCTCAGTGGGTTAGGCTCTCACTTTGTAGCACTGGGGACCGGGGATCGAATCCCGGCCCTGGACCGTGCAGATCCATATGCTGAACTGGGGAGTTCCCCCAGTTCAGTTATCTCTCTCTCTTTCTCTCTCTCTCTCTCTCTCTCTCTCTCTCTCTCTCTCTCTCTCTCTCTCTCTGTCAAAAACAATAAAATAAATTAATTAATTTAAAAAAAAAAGATTCTTTAAAAAAAAAATGTAAGCAGTTGTAAATGGTATTGTATTTAAATTTTTGATACCCACATGTTTGTTGCTAGCATATAGAAATAATATTAAATTTTATGTCTGTATCTGGTATTCTGTGACCTTGCTAAACTCACTTATTGATTCTAGGAGATTTTTATAGATTCTTTGGGATTTTCTCTGTTGAAAATCAGGTCATCTGCCGAAGGCAGATAAATAAAACTAGAGCATAACTCAGATTTGTTACTATACCTAGTGTGTATAGAAACCTTTGTTATCCACCAAAAATAGCGTGGGTGGGGAAGATAAGAAAATCATGTCATCTACCAATAATGGTGGTTATATGTCTTCCTTTTACATCTTAAAATTTTTTACTTTTGGTAAAAAATGCACATAACATAAATTTTACCAACTTACCCATTTTAAGGGTACTGTTCAGTAGTGTTAAGTATTATATCAGCATTCCTTTCATTTCCTTTTCTTCCTTATTGTACAGGCTACTTCAAGCACTGTGTTAAATAACAATGGTAAGAGTATATATCCTTGCCTTGTTTTCAGTCTTATGGAAAGGGTGTCTAATCTTTTACTATTAAATATAATGTTAGCTGTTGGATTTTTTATAGATACTCTTTTTTGAGGAAGATCTTTCTATTCCTAGTAATCTGAGAGTTTTTATCACGGATAGATGTAGAATTTTTCAAATACTTTTTCTGTATCTATGGAGATGATCATGTAGTTTTCTGTATTAGCTTGCTAAGATGTAGGTTACATTGATTGTTTTCTTTTTTTTTAAGATTTATTTTTATTGTTTTTGACAGAGAGGGAAAGACAGAGACAGAGACAGAGAGAGAAGGGGGAGGGCCCAGAACAGTCTCCACAGTTGCACATCATTCATTCCTCCACACAGTTTCATTCCACAGTTGGGAGTGGGGCTGCACAGGGCAGAAACTGGGCTGGGGCCTTCACCCCAGTGAGAACTGAACTGGGGGCACTCCCCAGTTCAGCACATGGGTCCACACGGGCTGGGGCCGGGCCTCAATCCTCAGTCCCTGGGGCTGCAAAGTGAGCGCTTAACCCACTGAGCCATCCCAGCTTCCCCTGATTGTTTTCTAAATATTAAATCAGCTTTGCTTCTCTAGAAAATGGAAATGCTCTAAAATGTATTGTGGTGGTGGATGCACAACTCTGTGAATATAACAGAAACCACTGATTTGAACACATTAAATGAGTGCATTATATGGTATGTGAATTATATCTCAATAAAGCTGTTTTTAAAAGTGGATGGTGGGGAAGCCGGACTGGCTCAGTGGGTAAAGTGCTCACTTTGCAGCGCCAGGGACCGAGGATCGAATCCCGGCCCCGGCCCTTGCGGACCCATATGCTGAACTGGGGAGTTCCCCCAGTTCAGTTCTCTCTCTCTCTCTCTCTCTCTCTCTCTGTCTGTCAAAAACAATAAAAAATAAGATAATACTTTTTTAAAAAAGTGGATGGTCTTAAAGTGTCTAACTTCAAAAGAACGCTTGAATGCATAAGCTACATGTACATTGCTAAGAAAATAGACTGAAATTCAAGAGAAAGTAAAGCTTGGATTTCTACCTTGATCCATCTAGATGTGGGGTAAGTGAGGACAGGAGCGTCCCAATGGCTGTGGTAAGCAGCTTCCAAGGGGCCCCTAATGATTCTTGTCTCCTGGTATTCATACTTTTGTGTAGCCTGCTCCCAAATCATACCAGGGTTGGTCTGTGTAACCAATAGAATTTGGTAGAAATGATGGTATGTCACTTCCATGATATGTTACAAGACTTTGTGGTTTCCATTTGAGTTTTTACACTTTGAGTAAAAGTAAACTGCATGGTGATATTTAGATTCCCTCTTCTTTCATGTCCTTTCATTCTTTTACCTTACTGTTTGACTATTCTAAGCAAATAAATTCCGATCAGCTAATCAAGAGGCATAATGTTCTATATTTCTTGTCAGTGTTATTTACTAAGAACCATTTGAAAGGCTTTTGGTTACAAATTCCATCCAATGAATTTTAATTGATGTGTGGAAACCAATATTATGAAAGAAAGAATTCAGCTCCTACCATTACACATGCATGCTAAGGCTGATAAAGTCCCTCAGTTGCCCTGCATAGCGCAAGACTAATACACTTATTATAAAGAGTAGAGAAATTGCACTTTTAGTGATATATTTTCTGAAAAAAGAACATTGTGAAAGTATTACATGATTTTAGAGGCAGATTTACTACTTACAAGTAGAAAAATATCCTCTCCCTTCTCCTCCACCCCACCTAAGTCCATTTTGACAGTGATGTTACTACATAATAACTAAACAAAGATTAATTCAGGAGTGCAGCAATATTTATGTCAATGACAATAATAACTCACAAGTAAAGTATTTAACTCATCAAAGAAAATTCTGGTAAAGGAATAGCCTAAGAAAGGTGTGGTCTATACAATTTTAGTTATTGCATAAAATTTTTTTAAGTGCAAATATTCACTTACATACTTGGCATCTTATGGATTCAACCAAAGCCTATGAACTTCTAAAAGCCCCAATTTGCTTTGCGCTATTTGCTTATCTTCAAGTATATGACATAGTAAAGTGTGAGTAATAGGTAGCCACAACAAATTTCTTTCTAATGAATGCTGGTGATGCAGACATTAAAGGTAGATTAATTCTTTAATTCTTCTACTAAAGATTTATGAGCATGTCATATCATGGACATGTCTCAAATTTGGCTGCTCTAACAATTATTTCCAAATTTTAAGACATAATAGGATTTTTAAAAAGATATGACAGCATATAAGTTCATTCATTTTTCCTTGAAAATTTTTATCTTTATTAGTGTCATTAATATTTTTGAATGAATTTACATGCTACAAAAGTCTCAATTTATTTTTTTAAAAAGGGAAGTAATTAACTTTACATTTTGTAGTCATACCACTCTATAAAAAGCTGTTCATTTCTGCCTTCCAACATAAATAAAAGACTTGAAAGACTGTCATTGAAAGCAGTCTCTCTTTTATACAAACTGCTCTGAGTCATATTTCCAAATTTAGAAAAGAAACATACATATTTAGACATTAGGAAAATTATTTCTAATGAGTAGGTATAGTGTTATTTAAATTGTAATTCTGCACATTGTATGTTATTCTGTACTTTTCTGTCAAGCACTAACCAGTTTGCAACCACATATTTATTTGAATGATCATTGATTTAATGATGGTCTCGCTGATTAGATCTAAGCTCCACGAGAATAAGGACCATAACTCTTAAAATAATCACTATATCCTTGATGCTTACACAAGTTCCTGATACATAGCTGGTGTACAAAAATGTTGGTTGCATGAGTGAATGAATGGAAAATTTTGGGGTTTTTTGTTGTTGTTGTTTTGGTTTTGGTTTTGGTTTTTGTTTTTTCTTAAGATTTTGAACATATATAATATTATGCAATATTATCACTGATTTATAATAATTTGTTCATAATGTGGAATTAAGCCTGTAGAAAAATTTTAAAATGAAGATGAAAAATATAAATCCATCTGGGGGAACCATTCTGATTATCTTGCTAGCCAGGATGTGCCCTGCCCTTGATTTTCAAACCTGAATGTGTGTTCACACATGCAAATGAGCCTGTTGTGGCTCTAAGGCAGCATGTGGCAGGCTGCAAAGTTCACACCAGAGCATTGAGTCAGCCCAGTGTACTCTACAAACTCACTGGTTACAAGGCAACTTGCTTGGCTTATCACAAAGAGAACAATAACACAAATGAGCCCTGGCTAATTCTGCATAGCTTCCATTTGTTGACACCACACCATTCTTCCATGGAAACTCAAGTACTAACAGCAATCTCTACTCCACGTCTTGTAGCACATTAATAAAATTCCCATTATATCAGAATCTAGCAGATTATCAGCCACAGCAACAGAAGCTAAATAACAGAAGAGAGCTAAGAAAGAAAAAAAAAAAGAAGTCTTGGATATGAGACATAAGACTCAAGTAAATTCATGGGTAATCTCTCTACTGGCATTAGCTATTGGTAGTGTTTTCCTAAGCTTACAGTCTACAAAGTGGTTATATTTGGTTGATGTATGTAATGTGCAATTTCCAATTTTGTTCTTTGTTAGGGTTTAAAAACCTGGCAGTATAGAAAGAAACTCAGGGCAGAGCAACTTATAGGACTATGGGTAAATTTATGTTTTTGTTCCTTCTATATTAGCTACTATTCCTTTCCAGTCAATGAATTCCCCTTTACACATTTTGAATTACAATATAAGATAGGCACACACAAAAAAAGTAAACATGAGCAGCCTACCCACAAAGTGTTCCATTTGTTGTGTTGTGGTTGAGGGAACTGTTAGTCCACACTATGGTGTTATTCACACACGCTTTTCCAGGAATCTGAAGTTCTTGTAATTCAGTGTCATAGTCAATAAAAACATCGGTCATGGTGCCAAAAATGAGTAGCACGCCCGGATGGGCCAGTCCATGGAGAAATGCACATAAACTTCCCACAGACATCAGCCAAATGTCAGTCGTTGAAGAAAATCGAAACTTGAAAAACAAAGGATTCAGAGATCATCTATGGGTGAAAAGTAGGGGAGGTAGGAGGACTATTTAATTTTAGTTACTAGATTCTGATCAATAGTACTCAACACCAAATTCTGTGGGAATAGTCTTCATTGAACAACAGAGTTGTCACTAGTTTTACCAAAATAAACATATATCAATTATCTAAAATTAAACTCTTACAATTATTAGTTTTTCCGAGTCTTAGCTATTCATCTACAACTTACCCTTTCCCATTTAGAAAAAAAAAAAAAAAAGTGCAGCTCACTTGCCGCGTTCATTTCATTTTACACGAACATACTCTTTGAGGCTGAAGCCCATCTGACTAGTTTTCAATGTATTAGAAACAAAATGTAAAAACTGTTTTTGGAGTTATTTCTAAACAAAACTTGTCTCTTATCCTAATGTAACAGAAATGTATGTGATCAGTATTTAATAATTTGGGGAATAAGATTAGGAATGTAGTCCTCAAGTTATCTTGGCGTAAACACTGCATTTGCAAGTGTTGCTGGCAAATATTCTCTGAGCAAATGAGAAAAGGGTTTTAAGGGAGAAACAGTCACCAGCACTGATGATATTGTTGTGTGTAAATACTGTGTGGGACATGCAGCAATAGCATAAATTTGCTCTAAAAACTGATCATGAGAGTGAAGAATGCATATTTGTGCCTAGAAATGCCTCTACTCTGAGTAAATTTGGAGAAAATACCTATACAACAGAATTTCTAAAGACTTGTCATAAGAATAAATATACATATGATTACTGTGATGATTTTTCATACTGATGATAATTATGGCTTTAAATATTATTTTTCAAGAAACTTTTTCTGATCTAGCAAATAAGATTTCTGTGCATAACCAGCAATATATTTCTATGTATCAATATAGTCAACTTATTATCATCACATGGACAGAGTTTGTGACCGAAAAAGTGATCACTGTAGTTAAAAACCTGCCAATATGACTAAAGATTTAACACTTCTTCCAGGATCTGAACAATTCACAGTTGCAAAACCTGTGTCATGAATCAGCAGTTTTATTACCAATTGAAAGAAGCCAACTTGGCTGCTGTCACCTTTCTCCTCATTCTGTAACCTGAGGGGGAAAAAATAGGTATTTACAGACCATCCTTTTGAAAGAATAAGAAATTTTCACTTAGTGGTGATTTTGAGTCATTCTTTAAGAAGAAAAACAAAAAAAAGACACTGGCTAAGAAACTCTTACCAAGTCTGGTATCTTAAAAATAAGTTTTGGGGAATGCCAGAATAGCTCAACTGGTTGGGTGTTTGCCTTGCAACCACGAGGTCTGAGGAATGAATCCCTGCCCCAGCCCTTGCAAACCCACGTGCTGAACTGCGGCACAACTAGTAACTGCTGGGATGGTGCCAAAGGATCTTGCCTTGCATGTGGGAGGCACCAGTTCGGTTCCCACCTTGTGTGGCCCCCTCATCTTCCTGTGTGGAGCGAAACCATGTCACAACTAATGATGTACAATTATGGAGACTGCTCTGGGTTCTCTCTTTCTCACCTTCTCTCAAAAACAATAAAAATAAATCTTTAAAAAATAAGACTTTATTTTTTTATTTACCTCTTCTAGAAATTTTGATATAGCTACATCTCATGTTCAGTAGAGATTCACTGAGGTTTTCTGAGAGGAAATAAAAAGTACTCTGTACTCCCAGTTACACTAATAAGTAACTATTAGAGCTCAGTCTTGACCTTTAACCTAGTTCTACCTACATTTCCTTGTGGGTAAGTTGAGGTGGTTGGATTAGCTGATTTAAAACCTCCTTCTAGCTTTAAAAAAAAATTTAAACTATATTAAATAGTGTTGACATAATGAAAAATTCCAAAAAACAACTCCCATACTTCTCATAAAATCACTTTTTCTTAGTATTTCAGATTCATTTCATTTCTCACAAAGTTATATGTAACCTATTTTTTACCTTCTCAACTTCAGGGATATCCACTTTAGCTGAGTCATTCATTCATGGATACACCCTGGACCTCAGTTTCACCAGGAACTACTCTACTCTTTCACATGCTGGGACAGACCAGGCATCTTCTTTTCTCACTTCTTTCTTTTCCACACCTATTTGTCACCTCAGTTGAGACTTGTGATCCTTTAAACCTTCCATTTAGCTCTAATTGCTAAACCCCATTAAGATTTTGCTTCCTCCCCTTTGTATCTCAGGTGAATCAAACTCTCGCCCATCATCTTCAACCTTTTCCCCAAACCCTTTCTTGGAAACATATGTCTTCATCTATCCATCTGTTTGTCCTATCCTTCTGAAGTCAGGCTACTTGTCTTGTTGGAGCAATGTCCCCACCATGTGAACTGGTGTCAGCACATGCCATGCCTAGCACTCAGTTGCCCTAAGCTTCCTTTCAACTCAGAGTAGAATCCCAAGTCTTTGCCAAGATATCCAACGCTGACCATGATCTGTCCAATAGGCTCTCTAACTTTGTTTCCTCCTATGGCACTCCAGTTCTCACCACCTGAACCCTTTGGCTTCTTTGCTGACTTCTGTTCATGCCAAATTTGTTCCCACCTCTGGGCATTTAAACTTGCTACTTCCCATCACCAGCAGGCTGTTTTTACAGATATCTGCAGTGCCAATTTCCTCACTTCCTTCATACCTCCCCTCAAAACTCGCCTTCTCAATGGGGCCTTCTTTCTCTGGCCTGTCTAAAATTTCAACTTTCCTCCAATGTCACTTCATATCTCCACTCCCTGTTTACTTTTTCTTCATAGAAAGAAAGTGAGAGATTATCACTAGCTACCATGCTATATATTTTATTTATTTATGGTGTTTATTATGTCTTCCTTACTAAAATATATGCTCTTCAGGAATGCCGGGATAGCTCAGTGGTTGAGCACTTGCCTTGCAATCATGAGGTCCAGGGTTCAATTCCTGGACCCAGCCCATGCAACCCCATATACTGAACTGCAGTACAACTGGGAACGGCCAAGACGGCTCAGTGGTGAAAGTTCTCACCTCATGAGGGTGGCCCCCAGTTCAGTTCCCACCCTGTGCAGCCTCATATCTACTTGTGTGGAATAAAACCATGTCACAACTAATGATGTACAACTATGGAGACTGCTTTGGGCCCTTGCCCCCTCTCTCTCTCTCTCTCTTCCTCTCACTCTCTCTCTCACTCTTTCACCTTCTCTCAAAAACAAAATAAATTTAAAAAATAAATAAAAACCAAAATAAAATGTAAGCTCTTCAAGGGCAGAAATTTTTGCCTAACAGCACCTAATTTTAGTACCTGATACCTAAAAGGAACTCAATAAATATTTGTGATATAAATGAATGAATGAATAAATGAATGAGTGAGTGAGTGAGTGAGTGAGTATGGTTTCCAGCCTTAGTTCTATCTATAACATTGTACTTCATTCCTGTAGAGTTTGCTCCCATTACCCTCAACAACTTTCTCAAACTTCCACTCTTATCTTCTCATTACCACATCTATTAGTTATATCCTCTAAAAACTAAAAAACTCACTCAATCTTCCTGCTCATCTTCACACTGCTGTTCATCTATATCTACACCCATTTTCATCTCTGTTCCATCCAGTGGTTCTTCTAGGCCCAAACTGATTCTACCACTCCTACTCCAAAGCTAATGTTGCCACACCCAACACCTCCCTCTGCCAAGAATTACTTAAAATTTCTTAAATACCTTCAACTTCTCCCTTTCCACCACCTCTATTTCAGGAATTTGCTTGATACCTCTCTTCTGTCTTCTAAATTAGACTCCATCTAATCCTGAACTCATGCCAAAGTATGACTAACTGACATTTGTTTTATATGAAAATTTAAACTATTAAACTAAAGAAGGATATCAAATAATGGAATTGTAAGTTTCTATCACTTGCCTATAAAAAGAATTTTGGGTTTGGGGGCATCCCCTGTGCCCATGAAATTATACTTATCCAACTTTTCCCCTGACTATTTACATAGAAAATTCTGTGGTGTTCCTGGATACACAGGAAAAATTTAGACCTAGTTCCAAAGGAATATTCCAAAAGGTTTTTTGAAACCAAATTGTAGCAATATTTTAAAGAGAAAAGGAACAAATTATCTGCACCATTTTATAGGAAGTGCAATAGGCATAAAAACATTATCACTTTTTTGTACCCTTTATAGGCATATTATGGAACTATTCTAGAAAAGATGCACTATTGAAATAATCACTTACCGTGAATTCTTATCATTGTTATCTGTCAGGATAAAAACAATACATAAAGCAGTTAATAATGACAAAATGCAACAGTCATTAATAATTTTACTCTGGAAAAAAATTTTTTATGAATTATTTTTATTCACAGAATACTGCAAAATAATTACTTGCTTTTCCTCTTTCATTCTCTCTCTCTCTCTCTCTCTCTCTCTCTCTCTCTCTCTCTCTCTCTCTCTCTCTCTCTCTTTCTCTTTATATATATTCCAGAAATAAATCCAACCATTGTCAGTATAACAAGAACAGTTGCATGGTTAGATACTGTATATAAAATTATTCTTTCAGGATCAGAACTTATGGTGTGACTACATTTCTGGAGTTTTCTCCAAGATATGAAATACTTGTACCTTCTGAATAGCAGCTGAAGACCAACATTTCTTTTTTGTGTGTGTATGTGCGTGTTATGTACTTTTTAAAATTATTATTATTGTTATATTTATTGGGGTGACATTGATTGGTAACAATTAGATAGTTTCCGGATGTACAAATTCACATCACATCACCCATGCATCACATTATGTGCCCACTACCCAGAATCAGCTCCCATTCCATCACCATATATCCGGTGCCCATTCCTACCTCCCCCCTACTCCCCTCTCCCCAGGTAACCACCAAACTATTGAGTGTGTCCATAATGCAGGTGCCCTCTCCCACCTCCCCTCCCTCTCTCCTTCCCCACTCCTCCCCTGCCCTCAGGCAATCACCAAGCTATTGAGTGTGTCCATAGGTCTCTGTGTCTTTGTTACTTTCAGTTTTATATTCCACCTATAAGTGAGGTCATATGTTTCCAGATTCTTTCAGTCTGACTTATTTTACTTAATAAGATGGTCTCTAGGTCCATCCATGTTGTCACAAATGACTGTATTTCATCTTTACTTATCGCTGAGTAGTATTCCATTGTGTAAATGTACCACTTCTTTATCCAGTGATCTATCGAAGGGCATTTTGGTTATTTCCATGTTTTGGGCACTGTGAACAGTGCTGCTAGTAACATGCAGGTACAAACATCTTTAAAGAATAAGGTTTTCAGTGAAGACCAACATTTCTAGATCAGCTGAAGAAAATCTGATTATTTTGAACTATCAAGTAAAACAAATATTTATTTATAGTTTGGTTCCTTAGAAACATCAGATTTATCTTTATAAAATTCAGACCACAAATTAACTACACAATAAGATGTCATTGACCCTTCCATACCAGTAGAAGCCATAGGATTGAATTGCCTGTTATTTCCCCCAGCATAGGTCAGATCTGGGTGTAGGAGAATCTCAGGGAAAGGGAACCAAGGTGCTAATGTCAACCATCACCATGAGACAGCACATCCTAATTTCTGGGGCATTTTAATTTAATTTAATTTAATTATTTAATTAATTAATAAAGAGGCATTATAGTATAGGTAGAGATTAATATATTGGTTTGGGAATCAGACAGAACTGGATTAGGATTTGGCTCCATTTATTATTAGATGTGTGATATGTGATCTTTGTCCAGTTTTTAAAAATTTATACAAATTTCAGTTTCCTCTTCTATAAAATTTAAAATCATAAGATTTGTTTTTAAAAATAATACTTACTTAAAATCATCTTTGCTCACTACATACTAGGTACTAGTGCTACAAGCTCCTTTCACATTTTCTCATTCTGACCAGCACAACCTTGGTACAGTTCCTCTCAGGGAGCAATGCTCACTGAATTATTGCTACTGTGACTAATTATAAAAATATGAGTAAAGGTAACAGTACTGTCCAATGTTAGAACAACCCTACTCCGCCTATGAAAGAGATATTTATAGGTGAGATACTTTTACTCACCTATATTTGTGCATTTTTACTTTATCACTTTCAGACATTCCATTAAACAGATTTTAGGGAGAACCACCCATTCACGTGTAAGAAACACATCCAGTAATAGTTCAAATATTGTTGATGATTTTTCTCAGTCCCTGGAAACTTTACTCGCTTGTTCCACTTTTGTTCTAACCTCTCTTTGTACAAGAGACAGTGAGAGAAAAAGGCCACATACATGATCCATCTGACTGAAAACCTTGATTCTCCTCTCCAAATTTCTTCACACTGCGAAGAATGACTGAGTCAGACATGACACTTGCAATCTGTAGCCAGTAACCCTATAAAAAAAATTTTAAAAAAGAATTATTACAATTTCTCTTTTCATTGTTTGTTTGTTTTTTCAATCAAAGTAGCCAAATGAAAGAACAACTCAGTTCAAGAAATAACCTTCACTAACAATCTCAGACAAAAGCAGTTTTTTAAGTGGTTACTAACTCCATGAAAGAGTCTAATGATTAAGAAAGATAACCCGGGGAAGCCGGGATGGCTCAGTGTGTTAAGCGTTCACTTTGCAGCCCCAGGAACTAAGGATCAAATCCCGCCCCCATCCAGTGTGGACCCATATGCTGAACTGGGGAGTGCCCCAAGTTCAGTTCTCACCGAGGTGAGACCCCGGCCCAGTTCCTGCCCTGTGCAGCCCCGCGCCCAACCTGTGGAATGAAACTATGTGGAAAAACCAATGATGTGCAACTATGGAGACTGCTCTGGGCACCCCCCCTTCTCTCTGTCTCTCTCTGTCTCTCTCTCTCTGTCAAAAAAACAATAAAAATAAATCTTTAATAAGAAAGATAACCCAAACTATTGATTATGATTTTCTCTGGTTGATGAATGGATGGTTGCTTGTAATTTATTTGCTCCTTCTGCTTATCTGTTCTTCCTTCCTTCCTTCCTTCCTTTCTCTCTTCCTTTCATCTTTCTTTTTTTCTTTTTTAAAGAATTTTTTTTAATATATATATTTTTTAATATTTATTTATTTACTTATTTATTTTGACAGAGAGAGAGAGAGAGAGAGAGAGAGAGAGATACAGAGACAGAGAGAGAACTGAACTGGGGGAGCTCCCAGTTCAGCATATGGTTCCGCACGGGCCGGGGCCGGAATTCGACCCTCTGTCTCCAGCGCTGCAAAGTGAGCACTTAACCCACTGAGTCATCCCGGCTTCCCCACATCTTTCTTTTTTTAATAAGATAAAAAGAAAAAGAAAGAAAAAAAGAAAGAAAGAAACACACTAAAGGGCACATCCAACTGGAGACATTCTTGGGTCAGTGTAGCTAACTAATGACACTCAAATACTGGTGGGTAGCCTTCAGTACTCTGTTGTACATGAAGTCCCTAGATCCAGGATCTAGGAAGATCATTGAGGACCACAAGAACTGCTGCCTCACATATTTTATAAAACAAGTAAAACCTTGACATCAAAACAAACAAGAATGTTATTAAAAAATTTTAAACTGGGGAAGCTGAATGGCTCAGTGGGTTAAACACTCACTTTGCAGCCCCAGAGCCCAAGGATCAAATCCTGGCTCCGGCCCATGTGGACCCACGTGCAGAACTGGAGTGTGCCCCCAGTTCAGTTCTTGCCAGGGTCTATGTGGGAGAATCCTGGCCCAGTTCCTGCCCTGAGCAGCCCTGTGCCCACCTGTGGAGTGAAACTGTTTGGAAAACTAGTACTGTCAACTATGGAGACTGCTCTGGGCCCTCCCCCTTCTCTCTGTCTCTCTCTGTCTTTCTCTCTGTCAAAAAACAATAAAAAAAATCTTCAAAAAATTAAAACTACTTTACAAAAGATTTATAATTGCTAAATTGGATATGTTAAGTATAATTCAGCAGTTTATGGAAACATATAATGAGCAACATTGATCTCAGGAACATAGGAATTGTTCAATGTAAAAAAAATTGATCAGTTTAATAGAGGCAGAAAAAGTTTTCAATAAAAAAAATCTATTTCTAATTCTTAAAATTCTATAAAATTAAAAAATCATTATGTTGCAACCCCAATTAATAGATTTTAGGAAATGATCAGCAATAAGTACTAAAAGCATTAACTGAAATACTAACAAAGATTAAATATCCAATAGTACAAAGTATTATGGAGAGGTAAAAGAAAGACATTACATTAAGTCTTCATATTTCCTTAAGTTCCTCTTGGCTGTGACAATTTTTTTCATACTTTGTTTTTGATGACCTTGAAAGTTTTGAGGAGCATTGAACAGTTATTTTGTGGAATGCCCCTTAAATTGGGATTTATGTGATATTTTTCTCATGATTAGACAGAGATTATGGGTTTTTGGAAGACTACAGAGGTAAATCATCCTTCTCATTACATCATATCAAAGGTACTATCAACATGATAGTATCTAATATGTTTTTGAAAAAATCTTTTTGGGAAGCCACAATTACTCAGCAGGTTAAGCACTTGCTTTTCAGCCCCTGGGACTGAGGATCAAATCCTGGCCCCGAGGATCAAATCCTGGCCCCGGCCCGTGCAGACCCATATGCTGAACTGGGGTGTGCTTCCCATGTAGTGCCCCCACATTTGGTTCCCAACCCCCAGTTCAGCCACTGGCTCGAGGGGGTGTGCCTCCCATGTGGGAGGCCCCAGCCAATTCACACCCTGCATGGCCCCCACCCACCTGTGTAGAATGAAACCATGTCAAAAACTGTTGACGTACAACTATGGAGACTGCTTTTGGCCCTCCCACTTTCTCTCTCTCTCTCTCTCTCTCTCTCTCTCTCTCTCTCTCTCTCTCTCTTTCTCTCTCTCTCTCTCTCTCTCAAAAACAATAAAATAAATCTTTTTTTTTTAATATTTTTAAAAGTTAATATTAAGAAGCTGAATGAGAAACATGATTCAATTAAGTGGTTTGTGAAGTCAGTATAAATTAAAAAACTAAATGAAAAATTTATTTTATTGAACAACAAAATTTGTTCAATATAGCGATGTTACATTTAGAAATTGCAATGTTTGCTGATTGTAACGATTGTTATATTTTCATCAAAAAGTTTTTTTCATAAAGCAAAAATTGAAACTCTTTGATAATAAGAAAATAATAAAACAACTTTAATAACAGCTAAATATTGCATCAGCTAATTTTATTTTATTTTTTTAATTGTTAAATTTATTGCAGTGACATTGATCAGCACTAATTTTAAAATAAGACTTTTTTTTTTTTAAGAAAAATACAATCTCCAATTATATTTTTCCTAGCTTAGCTCTTCATTTCAAAAAGTTTCTACTGGTGCGCAAATATTTGGCAGTATTTAGTAGCCACTGGTATAATGTGTTGCTCTTGAACTTCAGAGTCTTCCAGATCCTATGGCTTCACTCTATGCTGCCAGATATGTTTTTTAACCTCTCTCCAGGTCTTGATTTCTCCATCTTTCAAGCCAGGGAGTGGTGGTGATGGTGGTAAATTCCACCTTGCAGAACTCATATGAAAATAAAATAGACTTGTGTCTGTATATCAGCTGGCACAAATGGAGGCAGTAGCTAAAGTTCCCTTTGCCCTCTAAGCTTAGAGAATCAGTGCCCCCTGTCGTGTCCCCAGCCCTACCTTCTAGGGTCATCTGTAGTAATGCATGCTCTGTTAAGGAGGAGAATGCTAATCAGCCAACCTACTCTTCAGTTTTCTTCTCTTTCTCCTCAGCAATTCTGTACATTTAGGTTTCACATTAGATCTGTTTACATTTTTCTTCTTTCTGAATGTAATGATTTTTGTGGTCTTTACTATTAAAACGTAACATTCTCAAAGGCCAAAATTCATGCACAGCATGAATTTCTGTCCTTATAGCATTGTCACGCCCTTCAGGTAAAGAAAATCAGGAATACACCTATAGCTGAACAATCTGAATTTATTACTCATTGGAGCAAAAGAAAAAACACAGAGGAGGACCATGGGAGTCTCAGTAAGAGCTTGCTAGGCAAAACCTATTATAGGACTTGGGCTTTACTTAGGTGATTTGAGAAAGGGTCCAAGGAAATTGGGGTCTGCTCCAGACTGGATGCTGTATGAAAGCCAGACCAATTTTATGATTGAGTAAAGAAATAACAGTCACTCATTTAGCAAGAGGGGGATGTTTGGTATTTTGTAGGCTGCACAGTGACTTTGTTTGGTTCTGTGCTTGGACAAAATTATGAACTAGGCTTGTTTTTTCTCATTTTATTTGATCTCAGAGTGTCCTTGTCCGAGGTTGGTGAGATACTTAATGATTTGTGTCAATTTCAGTGGGGTAAGAAATGTCCAGATAGCTGGTGAAACATTATTTCTGGGTGTGTCTGTGAGGGTGTTTCCAGAAAAGATTGTCATTTGAATCAGTAGACAATCTCCCTCACCGATATAGATGGGCATCATTCTTTCAGTCCTTTGAGTGCCCGAATAGAACAAAAAGGCAGGGAAATTTCCTTTTCCAAAGAAGACATCCAAATGGCCAATAGGCATATGAAAAGATGCTCATCACTCATCATGAGGAAAATGCAAATCAAAACCACAATAAGACATCACTTCACACGTATTAGAATGGCTATCATCAAGAAGACAAGAGATTAGGGTTGGTGAGGAGGTGGAAAAGGGGATTCTTGTGCACTGTTGGTGGGGTAAATTAGTTCAGCCACTATGAAAAACAGTATTTAAGTTCCTTAGAAAATTAAAATACAACTACCACATGAATCAGCAATTTTTTGTCTGTGTATACATATACCAAGGAAATGAAAACAAGATACTAAAAAATATCTGCATTCCCATGTTTATGCATTACTTGTAATAATCAAAATATGGAAACTACCTAAATGTCTATCAAGATGAACAGATAACGTTGATGTGGTACATAACCTCACACCTGTTAGAATGGCTATAATCAACAAGACAAGGGATAACAAGTGCTGGAGAGGCTGTGGACAAAAAGGAACCCTCATACACTGCTGGTGGGAATGTAAACTGGTACAACCACTATGGAAGGCAGTGTGGAGATTCCTCAAAAAACTAGGAATGGAATTACCATATGACCCAGCCATCTCTCTCCTGGGTAGCTACCCAAAAAATCTAAGAACCTTAATCCCCAAAGATATATGTACCCCCATGTTCATTGCAGCACTGTTCATGGTGGCCAAGTCGTGGAATCAACCAAAGTGTCCTCTGATAGATGACTGGATAAAGAAGTTGTGGTACATTTATACAATGGAATACTACTCAGCGATAAGAAAAGATGAAATACAGCAATTTGTTACAATATGGACGGACCTTGAAAACATCTTACTAAGTGAAATAAGTCAGACTAAAAGAATCAAGAACCATATGACCTCACTTATAGGTGGAATATAAAACTGAAAATGAAGAAACAAAAACTCATGGACACAGTGAATAGTTTAGTGGTTACCTGAGGGTAAGGGGGGAGGTGGGTGGAAGAGCTGGGGCGTGGGGAACAGGGAGGGGGAATCAAATATATGGTGATGGAAAGTGAGCTGATTCTGGGTGGTGAACACATAATGTGATGTATAGACAATGTAATGTAGCATTGTATACCTAGAAACAATGTAACTGGTATCAATCAAGGTCACCCCAATAAATTAACCAATTAAAAATAATAATAAAGTTGATGTGGTGTGTGTGTGTGTGTGTGTACATATATATATATAATGTTCAGTCATGAGAAAGAAGAAAATCCAGTCATTCATGATAGCATAAATGAAACTTAAGGGTGTTACGCTTAGTGAGATAATCCAGACAAAGAAAGACAAATATTGTATGAGATCACGTATATGTGGAATCTAAAAAAGGTGCACTTATAGAAACAGAGAACAGAATGGAGCTTACCAGAGGCTGGTGGGTGGTGCGTGCATTGGGGAGATGTTATTAAAGGGCACAAATTCACAACTAGACGATAAATTCTAGAAATCTAATGTACAGCATAGTGATTATAGTCAATAATACTGTATTGTATACTTCAAAATTTCTGGGTCTAGATCTTAAATGTTCTCACTACAAAAAAATAAATGATAATTATGAGACCTGACAGAGGTGTTAGCTCAAATTATGATGGTAATTATATCACAAAATAGCAATGTATCAAGTCAATATATTATGTGTCAACTCGTATCTCAATACAAAATTAACTAACTACTATTTATTTTAATAGGGAAAGGGTGTATTTGCTCTTCTGCTTTAGCTAGAACATCCATCTTTTTCTGCCCTTTAACATTGGAGCTCCTGGTTCTCAGGTCTTCAGACTGAGATTGGGATTTATACCATTGACTCCCCTTGTTCCCAGGCCTTTGGTTCATCAGCTTCCCTAGGACTCCAGCTTGTAGATTGTGGGACTTCTCAGCCTCCATAATCACACGCATCAATCATTCACCATAAATCTCTTTCTATATATCTAAAAATGAGGGCTGTTCATAAAGTATCCAGCCATGTAACCATTCTCATTCCATTGGCAATAGTTGCATTTTTTTCCTGACAGCCCTCATATATCCTATTGGTTCTGTTTCTCTGGAAAACCCTGACTAATAGTATTCTGTGAGATTGTTTATTTCTAAAAAGGTGTGGCAACCCAGAAAGATGTGACTGGTTGATTCCTAGGGACCTGGTAATCCTTAACATTGAGGACGTAGGCCCGTATCTCAAGGGCAAGAGGAACTAATAAAGGCTTTTAGGCAAAAGAAGGATATGATTGCATTTATATTAAAACAACAACAGAAAAAAAACCAACACTCATAAGGCTTGAGACTTGGGGACCTACAACCAGAGAGAGAGACTAAGAAGTCATGTTGGGAAGGATAGAAATTCACACAGATGAAGCAGTTGCCCACCTTTGTTTGCTAAGGCCAGGAAAACACATAGCTCATTTTACTCCTAGGCCTTGAAGTGACCAAAGGAAATAGGCTGTGTGATGTGACACAGCCAAGCCATTGGTGTTCAGGCTCTTGTCACTTTAGAAGATGACTTCTTAACTCTGTCAGTGTTTAGGGTTTTGAACATTTCTCGGGGAGATATGTTCTGCTTCCCATTTCACTTTCTCCCAATATTATTTAAATACTATCTTTAAAACATGGTCTTGCCTACACTCAATTCAAAAGGAAGAGGCTGAGGCTTTTCCATATCCAGGCTAAGATGGTAAGGAGGGTCTACCTGGCCTAACAGCCACTGAGGAGCTGAAGGGACAGTGGGGGGCACAGGGCCAGGCTCAGGAGTAGAAAGCCCTGCCCTCAAGCCCATATCACACTGTGAATATTCTCTTTGGCTTTTCTCTTATGAAGTGGTCCCCTCTGTAAAAACCTTTCAGAGCTGCCAGCTTCACTGCTTCCCTTCCCTGAGCTGCTCAGAGAAAAGCAGAAATTCTCCTGCTCCTTTTGAATTTGGAAGTCACTTTCTAAGCCACAAGGTCTGGTTTTTCTAAAAAACCCTTAAAATATCTTTCACTGTTGACATTTAGGGATGGAGGTAGGACCACTTTGTTATCATCAAACCCAGGAAATGAGTTTTCTCCCCAGGATAAAGGAGGAATGAAATATTAGCTTATACTAAGAAGCAAAAATAATAATTTAAAAAATATTATATGGAAGGTTTGGGGATGATGCATGTCATCAATGTGGGAGACATTGTCAAGAAATAGGATATAAACAGGACCCTTTTGGTCCTAAGGGGAAGGAAATACAGAGGGATCTTCATGGAACACATAAATATTCTTTCTTCACAGAGTGACGATTGAGATGGAGGACTAAGGAACTGCTTTTGAAGAAAGTAGAATTTAAAGTCCAAGTTACTCCCAGCTCCTCTTTGCACACATAACTCTTAAAAGATTATCCTCCCAAAGCAACACAGAGCTCTAATACTTGATTCCCCCAATTAAACTTGGACATTTTTTTTTTTTAGCAACTTCAGTGTCTTTTAAACCCAGAATCAGCAATGTTTTTCCTAAATTACTTTCTAATCCTCTTCCAGGATTTATCAGTAAATGTTTGTCACCATTACTTTTAGTAGTAGGACACATAAATTATTCAAGGACTTACAATCAAGTGGGGAGAAGGGAGTGTAAACAATTATGCCTAAGCAGGAAAATGAAGATGTCAAACAGATAATTACAGAGTGTTACAGAGCAGAGCACAAGGGTAATGAACACCAGAATGGTAGAGGGAGTGTGGAATGGGGGAGCGGAGGGAGAGGGTGAGAGCTTCACACAGAAAGAACTACTATTAATCAAGAGCCTGTAAATAAGTCAATGCTTTAAAATTTTAATAATAATAACCACTATGAGATCCCAGTATTTCTTAGGTACAAACCTTGTCATTTGTCTCCAACTTGTCTAGAAAGCTACTCTTCCCTCAGAACATTTGGAAATTCCAACACTTTATTTCCAGTCTTAAATGTGAATGATATTTGATCTATGTATTCATATTGTCAGCAACATTTCTGGTTTCTACTGACCAGAGTAACCTAAAAACAGATTAGAATCTAGAATCCAACTTTTACCCCTCTAGCCAGGCATCCAGAGCTTTTATTTTTTTTAGTATCTTAATTATTGGAAACTAGGAGAGTGAGGAAAAGAGCATGACATTGGTGAAAAGATAGGTTGGTTTAGTTCTATATTAAACCAGAACCACGTTTCCAGGGAAGGATTTGTTGTTATTAATGCAAAGAGAATTATGTTTTAATAAAGCCAAGTGAAGAAAGTTTTCTAGCATTTTTACTTTTGGTAGATTTGATTTACTCAACCATTTGTATCGCATACGCGACATCACCATATTCCCAAAAGAATTGATGCATAAAATAGCATTACTATAAATGAAGTAGCAACTAGGAGTTATCTATATTGTATATAATATTGTAAAAACACTCATGTATTCTGCAATTTCCTATCCAAGCACTATCACCTTAGTTATCACATGACAAGAGCCCACCCTACAATAAATTAGAAACAAAAAGTGAGCCTTAGCAGGAATGGCCCTGCAGCACATAGTCCTCAAATGCTATAGACCATATAAGTCACTTACCTATGAAAGTGAACTTGAGGAAGCCAGAAGAAACAATGAACTCCACTGTAGAGTCAAAAGGTTTTACAACCTTTTCCAGCTTTGGTTTTCAGTACTGAACAGAATTCAAGCTTTTTTGAGGACATTATCTATTACTTATTTGCTTACAGGTCAGTGCCCTCTAGGCTAGCCTACACACAGTTCAGTGACATCTGAGAAAAAGTTGAACATACTCAAAGTAGTAACCCCTAACACAGAGTGGACTGGGGAAGCCCTCCGAGGGGTCAGCAGGCTCTGGAAAGTACTAATTTGCCCTGGAAGGAGAGGTAAGGCATGGGCAAGGGGGCCAAAAAGAACACTGTGATCCTGGCTATGTTCAACTCTGTTTTCTTTCTTTTTTAATTTGTTTTTTGACAGAGAGATAGAGACAGAGAGAAGGGGGAGGGCCCAGAGCAGTCTCCATAGTTGTACGTCGTCAGTTTTCGACATGGTTTCGTTCCACACAGGTGGGCCAGGGGGCCATGCAGGGTGGGAACTGGGCTGGGGGCCTCCTTCATGGGAAGTTCAGCGCAGTTCAGCATATAGGTTCACATGGGCTGGGGCCAGGATTTGATCCTCGGTCCCCTGGGCTGAAAAGCGAGAGCTTATTTATCTTGGAAGGTTGTAGTTAAGCCATCCTGGCTTCTTCCCCTCAACTCTTCTTTTTATAGGCTTATTTTTGAAAAGTTACTTAAAAACATGACAAGGTAAAAAAAAAAAAAAAAAAAAAGAACTTTAAACTTATCCCAACCATTTGACAGATTACTCCTGGAATATCCTTAGGTTGCAGGCCCCTGAGGTTCCTGACCCAGCCCCAGAGTTTTCTGAAGACAAATAACCTAAAAGAACACCTAAAACAGCCTTTTGCTCAAAACTCCAAGTGCCCTGATGACCCTTGCACCCTGGCCCTGAACAGTCAATAACCTCCGGCTCTACCCACCAGATGGTACCCTGTGTAATAGAGATTAATTATTTGTTTTAAAGGTTCAAATTAACAGCACTCAAATCAAATAAACATATAGCTTCTCTAATACTTTTGTGTTGCCTATACCTGTTCCTCTGCCTTTTTTTTTTTTTTTTAAATCCTTTGGTTTTCTCAAAATGCTCTTATTTTTGTGTCTCTCCTTGCCTGAGCTAACCCTTTTGTAAGTGTACCTTTTACTACAACCTTCCAAGATAAATAACAGCGAATATTGGACAAGCAATTGTTGGGTGTCTGGCTCAGTTGAAGTTTTGTTTGTACCAACCTTATTGGGCTTCTCAATAATCCTAGAAGTTGGGTGCTATCACCATTATTCCCATTTTATAGTTGAGGAAACTGAAGCACAGAGAAGTTAAATAATCCCCTCAACATCTTACAATGAGTAGGCCTGCAGACTATGCTCCTGACCATACTCGGCTAACCCTTCTTCCACCCCGTGCCCTGAAGAGCCATCAGTGAGCCACAGTGCTTTTCAGTTTGCAAAAAATCAGATCATATTAAATAATAAGATCAAATTTTCTTAATTTCAAAATTTCTCTTCTGTACATTTTTCTTTAAAATTCAGTATCTACTGCTGTTTTTCTCCATTGGAGTCTAGATATAAGGTGGTTTATTACTTAGCCCCAAATGATGTATGTAATTATTATATTTACATGTTAAAATCTCAATATAGCAAGGTCAGAAAAAAAAAAAAATTGTATAGATGTTCTCCTATTTGAACTGGTTTGAGAAGCCCTGGAATGGGTTGACTTCTGAGGCGACCCAAATGTAATAATATTGGGTTTGGCATCAATTAGTACCCAAGAAAAAGAACTTTACACAAAACCAAAAAGATAGCACGGCTTTGGGAGATTATCAATACAATTCTGCTACCTTGATTGTGGTATATTTACTGGCTGCAGCTGAAGGATGAAAATGCTTAGGAGAAACTGTCCCCTCAGATGGCTCACTGACCCTAGTGTCCTAAGAGTTCCCTTTGTGTGGCATAAAAAGAAAAGCAGAGTTTTAGAGCTGGAAACATTGCAGATAAAGTAAGTTTTCATTTAATGTCATAGATAGGTTCTTGGAAACTGCAATTTTAAGCGAAGCAACATGTAATGAAACCAACGTTACCACAGGTTAACTGATACAAACAAGAGTTAAGTTCCTATGGCATGTTTCTGGTCACAAAAACATCACTAAACTTCTAAGTAAAGACCCAATAAACTTCTCATCTTAAACACTGAAATAAATGTGAGCTACTTGTACATTTAAGAAAGATTAGTGAGAACAAGTATGATCATTATTTTCTTTATTTTTAAGTACTGGGGGTGACATTGGTTTGTAAAATTACATAGGTTCCAGGTGTGTTTTCTCTATGGTTTATGGTGTAAAAACAGGTAGATTTGTGGTTCCTACTGTCCTCCAGTTAAAACAACTACTTTTTCAGTGCTTACCATGTGGCAAAACTGGTCTAACCTCTTGCATACAGGAAAGAGCAAAACAAATCAGAATCCTTGCCTTGAGGAATTTACACTCTAGTACAGGAGAAGGGGTAGACAATAAACAAATACATAAAGCATGTAGCATGTCAGATAGTGGTAAATATTATGGAGAACAACATTTCAGGAAAGGGATATGATAGGGAGTGTGTGCATATGTGGATGTGCGTGCATATGTATTAGTGGACAGTGATTACTATTTTAAATCAGGTGGTTGGAAAATGACTCACTGAGAAGGTGACATATGAGGAACAACCTGAAGAAGGTGAGGAAGCAAGTACATGAGTATTTTGGGCACAGAAAATACAAAAGCCCTAGGTGGGGCAGCAGAATACCTGGCACATGAGGAATCATAAGGAAGTGTCACTGCAGTAGAGTAAGAAAGCAGTTGTCAGTGCTATTGGAGTAGGACAGGGGCTCTCAAAGTGTGCTTACTAGACCAGCAGCATCAGCATTACCTGTTAGAAATGTAAATTCGGGGGCCTACTTCAGACCTCCTGAATCAGAAACTATAGAGGTGGCGCCCAGCATGCGCAAGCTTGAGAACCACGATTGTAGAGCCTTGGAGGTCATTGTAGACCAATTTGGACCATGTTTCAAAATCATATCCCAAAAAATACCTTGGGCAGGGCCCCAAACAATGAAGGTAGTTTTAGCCAATTGTTGTTTTAAAACTGTGTTGAGGATCATTCTAGACACTATGAAAGAAAAAAAAGGTACTTCATCCCTTGAATTATTTTTTAAAATATTACTGAGCATCTTCTATTTGTAAGACACCATGTTAGGTGTTATGCTGTTTATCAACTGGTATACATTACAGTTAGTATCCTTGAGAATTTTAAGTTTTAAAGGGAAGAGACAGCTTCACGTGAAAAGAAATTAAGAAAAACAAAAGAAAAAAAAACCACAACAACACAAAATGTCCAAGTGCTTCACGTAGATCTTACATGTTTAAAAAATACCATAGCAATTAGAAAAAGGAATAATCAGAAAAAAATTCTCAGAAGATGGGGGTACTGAGTTATGTCACAAAGTATGAGAAGGACCAGGTCAGAAATACAGCACAAGGGGAAGCCAGGATTGCTCAAAGGGTTGAGTATTTATCTACAGCCCCGGGGTCCAAGGATCAAATCCCGGCCATGGCCTGTGAAAACCCATATGCTGAATGGGGTGTCTGTCCAGTTGGTTCTCAATAGGGTGTGCCTCCTATGTGGGAGGTCCCCAGTTTGGCTCCTGCCCCTGGTGTGTATCCCATGCGGGAGGCCCCCAGCAGGGGCATGTCTCCCATGCAGGAGGTCCCCGGCTGGTTCCTGCCCTGCTCAGCTCCGGGCCCACCTGCAGAATGAACCTATGTTGAAAACTAACAATGTGCAACTATGGTGACTGCTCTGGGCCCTCCCCCTTCTTGTCTTTCTCTGTCAAAAACAATAAAAAATAAATCTTAAAAAAAAAAAGTAAAGAAATACAGCATGGGCAAGTTCATAAAATACACACAGGCAGCACTGAAAAGAACCAGATGTCTACTGAGAAGACAGGCTAGAAAACAGTGTTTTGTTTTCTGGCAAACAGTGACATCTGAGTATGCTTAAGAAAGTGAACACAGGTAGATAAATGTTTCCAATGCCAGTAGAATGAGTCATAGACAGTCTAAGACTGGAACTTCAGTTCCTAGGGAAGTCTTGCACATGGACAACAATGAAAGACTCTTTTGCTTAGTTATTACCACTTTGAAAATCATAAATTGTGAAAAGCCAGGTTGACACAATATAATCGGCTGTGATTTTGTAACAGAGACTAGCAAAAGGGAAAAAAACAACATCTAAATTAAAGTTTCCTTGAGTAGTTTTGTGTTTGTAAAGTGACGTATGTGGAGGAACATGATTCTGTAGTTTAGTTCACTGTAGAGGAAAGCTGAATGGTACAGTGAAAAATGCACAGGATCCCTTTTGCTCAGTGTACAGTCTGTCCCAACCCTATTTCATGTCTGGCCTTAGCTCCTGAAATTACTTCCAGGTCCCACCTGTTTGGGCATTTAGAGCAAAACACTTAACACATACAACACTTCATTATAATCTTCAAATCATGCTTCCTTTAACATGGTGGTGGGAATAAAAGTTAAAAGTAGTGAGTTGAGTAATCTCAATATGTATTTTAGATGTTTATGCTCCCTCTATAGAATTAACAACACCAAATAAGACCATTTAATCACGCCCTTTTCAAGTTGTAATTTACAATTATCTAAACAAAATTCATACATTAAATTCCACATCTATTTATCTTCTTCAACACTCAATACTTGGTGACAGTTTTTATTTTTGTTTATGGCTCTAGTAAGAAAAATTGACATAAAATATAGACTTCATTCATAAACCAATCTTTTCTCATATATTTAGGTGTGGTAGTTCTTGTCTACTCCTAAAGGCTCATCATTGCTCATATTATCTCAAATACAAACAATTATTATAAGGGAATATCAGTAATTGGAGAAGGGGTGGGGATAGGTGAAATAAACAAAGAAGAAAATCAGAGAGAAGCCTACTACAAAACAAATTTATTAATAAGTGTTTGTGTCTATGGTGTTGAGTAGACATTTGAACTCTCAAATGAACTCATGTCTCACTGGAGAAGGGTGAACTATCCGAGCCTTTGGGTGGATTGAATTTTTATGACTCAGCTTCACCTAGGACTCCTCCCTTATTAAACTGATGTATCAGCCTTGGAAAACATTCCTTTGCTGGGGTGAAAGAGGAGGTAGTAAGAAATGGGTGGTTGTTAATAGTCAAGCATATAGGTCATGACAATCTGTGACAAGTAATTATAAATAAGGTGTGAGTGGTATCTATGGCTCCTTAGCTTTAAGCAAGGCAATTCATTCTTTTTAAAGATTTATTTTTATTGCTTTTGACAGAGAGAGAGAGAGAGAGAGATACAGAGACATAGAAAAGGGGGAGGGCCCAGAGCAGTCTCCATAGTTGCACATCATTGTTTTTTGGGGGTTTTTTTTCTACATAGTTTCATTCCACAGGTGGGCATGGGGCTGTGCAGGGAAGGAATTGGGCCAGGGTCTCACCCTGGTGAGAACTGAACTGGTAGCACTCCCCAGTTCAGCATATGGGTCCACACAGGCCAGGGCCTGGATTTGATCCTCAGTCCCCAAGGTGAGCAAAGTGAGTGCATAACCCACTGAGCCATTATAGTTTCCCCAAGGCAATTCATTCTTAATACAACATACCTTTGCAACAAGAAACAACCAATTGCACCAGATTAGCCAGTCATGTCTTTAGACAACAATCCAACAGACTCATAAAGCCAAAATCCACTTTTGTAAGAGGGATCCAAGATGGAGGAGTAAACACTGTGCCCACTTCCTTTCATGAACACATGAAAATCACAACTAAATTATAGAACAAGCAACCTGGAGAACCATCTGAAGTCTAGCTGAACAAAAGTTTTATAACTAAGAACAGAAGAAAGAAGTCATGTGGAAACTAGTGGGAGGAGCAGAGATGCAAAATGGACAGGCTGCCACACCTCCATGTGGTGCTTGAGATTCAGGAGGGATATCTCAGTCACAGAGATTCCCCCTGGAGGTGTGAGGGAGCCCAGCCCCACGCAGGCTTCTCAGCCTGCAGTACTGGGACCTGGAATAGGAGCCCCACCACATCTGGCTTCAAGAAACTGAGCATTCTGACCACCCAGGTGGGATGGAAGGCTTCAGGAAACCCAAACAGACTCTGTCACTCATAGGCACTCCTCCAGGTTGCTGGTGGAGGGACAGTGACTTGGGGGACATCAGAGGCATATAGGGGACAGACTGAAGTGTGTGATTTCAGGGTGAGGGCTAGAGGACAGTAGCCATTTTCCCTATGTGAGGTCCTTTTTCAGTGCAGCCAGCAGGCTGGCACCATCTTTCTTGTGTTGAGCCGCTCTCCCCACACCCATGACCAAATCTAAAGTGATCTGGTGAGGTCTACTTGCTCCACCCTGGTGACTCACTGAGAACCTGCTATACCCAACTCCATACTACTAAAGGCTTTGTCAGTGGTTGAACCTTACAGGAGTCGGCAACAGGCCCTGGAGTTTCCTGGCTTTTTGTGGAGCTATCCAAGGTCCAGTACTGGTGACAACCACTCCTGGTCCACAGCCTGGCCTCACTTGTGGACTTCAAGTTTTAGCAAAGGCAGCAAACAACTGCAGATTGCACTGTAGCTCCTATAAGTAGTCCCTGGCTGGTCACAGACAGTCAGTCAACTGAGCCTGTACCAAAGCCCCTCGCAAAAGGCCCTAGAACCAACACACTTGGAGGTTGACTTCAAATCATAGCAGTGCACTGTCCAATTAGTCCAATAAGCAGCACACACAAAGGGAGGTCTCAATAGGCACCAGTGATGTAACCCCCCACACAGTGATCTATAAACTGTGGATGTGGCCAGACCCCAAAGCCAATAAGCCTGAAGGTCAATCCCACCTACTGATATGTCAATAGCAGTCAAGGCTCAACTATAATAGGAAGACACACACAACTCACACAAGGGACACTAAAGAAACACCCAAACAAGTGACTAGGGACACTGTGCCAGGGCCCTACAGGGCACCTACTACATAAGATCACCTAATCAAGACTGGTAAACATAGTAGATGTAGTTAATACATAGAAACAAACACAGAGAGGCAGCCAAAATGAGGAAACAGAGAAATATGCCCCAAATGAAAGAACAGGAGAAAACTCTAGAAAAAGAACTAAATGAAACAGAGACAAACAACTTACCAGATACAGAGTTCAAAATACTGGTTATAAGGATGCTCAAGAAACTTAGTGAGAATTTCAGCAAAGAGATAGCAAACATAAAGAAGGACACAAAAACCATAAAAAAAATAGTCATAAGTGAAAAACACAATAACTGAAATGAAGAATGCACTAGAAGAAATCATCATCGGACTAGATGAAGCAGAGGATCTAATCAGTGAGGTGAAAGAGAAAGTAGCAGAAAACACCCAATCAGAATAACAAAAGAAGGGGAAGCCGGGATGGCTCAGTGGGTTAAGCGCTCACTTTGCAGTGCTGGGGACCGAGGACCGAATCCCGGCCCGTGCGGAACCATGTGCTGAACTGGGAGCTCCCCCAGTTCAGTTCTCTCTCTGTCTCTGTATCTCTCTCT
>PVKE010012281.1:0-38612 GCA_004027555.1 Craseonycteris thonglongyai
GCCTGGGCCGGAGCCGGGATTCGATCCTCGGTCCTCATGGCCTCAAAGCGAGCGCTCAACCCGCTGAGCCGTCCCGGCTTTCCCCCTCTTGGTAATATCTTGTATAGAATATTCTGTATAGAACATAGTCTCAGAAAACTGTGGTGAGAAAAACAAAATCCTCATGTGCAGCTCATTTGAAGTAACACTAGAAAAACTCTTGAAAATTCAAGCCTAGAGCATTTTTAAGGGCCTTTCTGATTTTCCCTTACCTACAAGTTTGCCCAACCTTTTCCTGAAGTTATATTAGTGGTTAAAGATAAATTCTGGGTGTCAGAATTTTGGTGAACATAGCAGAAGAATGATACCTTTGGAAAGCAAGGGGTTATATCTAGATGTTATTTCCAAATTGCACATTATTCAGGGAGTTTGTGATCTTTTGGTTTAGAATATGAGTAAGCAGGGGCTCCATTTCTAGTACCACACACCTGAATACCATTATAAAACTTTAATAAACTCACAGTCTTGACTCTTCAAAAGTACTCAGCTGTCACATGTTGGGAGATAGCTGCCCCAGTTTATGGATTGTCTTTGTTTCTCTTCTCTCTTCCCATTAGGCCATTTTTGTGGTTTCTTTGTAATAAATATACACGGGGGTGGATGAACAAGGAAGAAGAGATTACTACGGACACTCGGTTCTGGCTTGAAGTGCTGCTTACCGATAGTAAAATCTGAGGATGAGGAAGCTGTATCTAATGATTTAAATCAGGGGGTCTCCAAACTATGGCCCGCGGGCCACATGCGGCCCGCGAGGCCCTCTCATCGGCCTGTGGAGACCTTTTTATCTGAATAAAATAATACTAAATAAATAATTAAAAACAACATCTATGTTTTGATTCTTTTTTATTTGGACCTCGAGTGTGTAGTCGGCCCCCAAACTGCTGTTTGATAGTTAATGCGGCCCGTGGACTGAAAAGTTTGGAGACCCCTGATTTAAATCAAGCCTCTGCACTGTGCTCTGTCTGTGCCTTGAACAAGATCTAATAAGTGAGTTACCATTAGGATCAGACCAAATTTCAGACAGAAAGAGAGCATATACTCTGTTGTGGTGTAACCTGTGCTGTGCTTAGGGTCAGATCGTCTGCCCTTTTCTCTATCAGATGATGCTCCAGAGATCTGATCTGAAGGGCAAATACACTCAGGCGTAAAGTACTTCAAAGGCTTCCTAAATAACCCATCCCAGAGGTAACAGCTTTTCAACCCTAATACAGTACCTCATACCAGAGGAATCAACCTCTAATTCCAGAAGTTGAGGGTGGTATGTAGCAAGCTCTATCAGGAAAACATATAAATTACTGAGCTGGGAGTTCCTTAAGTCTACAAAAATGGGCTACATGCACAGCAACCTTCTTTCTTAAGCCGTACATCAGCCTTGGCCATCATTAACAGTGATCAGAACAACCCAGCATTAATGCAAATCCTAGGAAGTCCATAACTTCTGCAAGTACATCTCTTCATTTCAGCAACTTTTTTTTCTTCTTTTTTTTCAAGGAAGAAGCTTGGGATATAATGTTATAGCTGGTATAGTTTGTGTACACATTGCTAAGGGAAAAAGGCTTCCATGGCCAGATGTTAAGCAAACAGAAACTTCCCTTTTCTTTTGTTCACCTTAGAGAGGCTGGTTAGAACTTGTTGCTACATGTCTTAAGTGAGGTATTCAGACAAAGGAGTGGAGGGGAGGAGGGGGGAAGGGAGAATGAGAACAAAGTGATGAAAAGCTAATGGTGAGGCTTTTTAGGGAGGTTTTAAGGTTCACCATTATAAGGAAACCTTTTTTTTTCTTTTAAAACTGTAACTATTTCCCATAGAGCTTCAGCAATACAACTCCATTTAAAAATGTTTATGCAAATTCCCTGAGGATAGACAATAAAATACTTAGGAATAAGTTTAACAAAAGAAGTGTAAGATTTATATACTGAAAACTACAAACATTGTGCAAAGAAACTGGAAATGACTAAAATACGTGGAAGGATCTCTTATATTCACAGATTGGAAGACTTAATGAATGATGCTAACTTGGCAATAGCACCCCAAGTGATATACTGATTCAATGCAATTCCCATCAAAATCCCAGTGGCTCCCCCACCGCCAGAAATTGACAAGCTGATCTCAAATTCCCATTGAAAAGTAAGAGGCCCAGAGTAGCAAAATCAATCTTGAAAAAGAACAAAGTTGGAGAACTTGTACTTTCTGACCACAAAGCTATAGCAATTAAGACTCTAGGGCTAGTATGAGCATAAACACATAAATCAATGAAATAGAATTGAAAGTTCAGAGATAAACTCTTACTTTTATGGTCAACTGATTCTTAACAAGAGTGTCAAGACAAATTAATGGGGAACAAACAGTCTTTTCAACAAATGGTTCTGGACAACTGAATATTTAACATGCAAAACAATGAAGGTGGACTATTCACATTGTATACAAAAATTAACTCAAAATGGATCAAAGAGAGAACTCTAAGAGTTAAAACTACAGAAAACTCTTAGAAGCATGGATAGGTACAAATCTTTGTGACCTTGGATTAGGTAATAGTTTCTTACATATGACATCATATAAGCAACAACAAAAACAACAACAAAACAAGCTGGACTTCATACAAATTTAAAACTTTTGTTGCTTCAAAGGACATTGTCAAAAAGGTGAAAAGACATTCACAATGGGAGACAATTATTGCAAATCATACACCTGGTAAGGAACTTTGTTATGGACTGAATTATGTTCGCTAAAATTCACATTTTGAAGCCCTAACCACCAATGTGACTTGTATTTGAGACAGGGCCTTTAAAGAGATCATTGATGTTAAGGGAGGTTATAAGGGTGGGGCCCTAACCCAATATGACTGGTGTCCTTATAAAAAGAGGAAGACATGAGGAATGTATGCACACAGAGGACAATGTTTGCAAGCCAAGGAGAGAGTTCTCACCAGAAAACAACCCTGCTGGCACCTTGATCTTAGACTTCCAGCCCCCAGAACTGTGAAAAATAAATTTATATTGTTTAATACCATTCTGTGGTATTTTGTTATGGCAGCCTGGGCAGATTAACACAAACTTGTATCTAGAAAATACAAAGAACTATTACAACTAAAAAATAAAAAGACAGCCCAATTTAAAAATTGTCAATGGATCTGAATAGAGTTTTAAGAAGATATACAAATGGCCAATAAACACTTGAAAAGATGCTCCACACCATTAGCCATTAGAAAATGTAAATCAAAACCATAATGAGATACTACTTCACATCTATTAGGATGGCATTAAGCAAAAAAGACAACAAATGTTTGTAAGATGTAGAAAAATCAGAACCCTCACATACTTACTGCTGATAACTGCTGTGGAAAACAGGTTGGTAGTTTCTCAAAAAGTTAAACAGAATTTCCATTTGGTCCAGCAATTCCCCAAAGAACTGAAAACATATATCCATGAAAAAAACTTATACATGGATGTTCATAGCAGCATTATTCATAACAGCTAAAAATTGAAAACAACCCAAATGTCCATCAACTGATGAATGAATGGACAAATGTGATATGTCCATATAATGAAATGTTATTCAGCCACGAAAAGAAACAAAGTACTGATACATGCTACAACTTGGATGAGTCTTGAAATCAGCATGCTAAATGAAAAAAACATAGACACAGAAGACAACATATTGTATGATTCCATTTATATAAAATGTCCAGAATAGGCAAATCTATAGAAAGCACATTGACGGTTTCCAGGAGCTGGGAGGAATGGAGAATAAAAATGACTTTGATGAATACTGGGTTTCTTTTAGAATATTTGATGAAAATACTCTGGAATTAGATGGTGACTATGGTAAAAGCTACTGAATTGTACACTTTAAAAAGATAAATTTTGTAACGTGTGAATTTTATCTCATAAAGCTGTGACTAAAACACTAGAAAATATTTATGCAGATATACACATTAATGGAATTTCCAAAATGTAAATACAGCAACCAACATATTTTTTTGTCCACTAGGTTAAAATACTTTGAAAAATCTCCTGGTTATTTAATTCGGTCTTTGTTTGTTTGCTTGTTTTGTTTTTTCATGCTCCCCTGGTTGTTCTCCCCCTTTCCTATATGAGTTCTGTAGGGTGATGGTTCCTTTCCATTTTTCTCCTGTTTCTGAAGCTGTATCCACAAGATGTGCTCTCAGCTAATAGCAAGGCTTCTATTTGAGTAACCTAATATGTTCACACCCAAGCATATTTATATAGGATTATATTTCTCTCCTTATAAAACTTAATTCCCCTGTGTTAAACATTCCTTATGAAAAATTTTGCTTAGGTTTCTATGTATCTGGTACAAATTCTTTCTCAAACTCTCTGCCAGGCAATCAAGTTCCTCTCAACCCTGTTCCTCTCAATCCAACCATCCCTCAGGTTCTTAACTCCCCTGCTGCCCTCAGATTGCCCACACAGGCAGTACTGCTGGACTCACCTTGACCCTTATTGGAAGAGCTCCTTTGACTCTCCTGTACTGAGTCCTTTACTTCCTGGTTCCCATTTCCTCCCCCTTAGCTTGATTTACGCCTTTCCACACACTTCAATATTTCCTAAGAAAGTATATTGGGCAATAAAAATTTTTTCTATTGTTAAATTTATTAAGGTGTCATTGGTTGGTAAAAATTATCAGGTGTACAATTCTATAATACGTCATCTATGTGTTGCATTGTGTATTCACCACCCAGAGTCAGTTCTCCTTCCATCATCATATATTTGATGCCCACTCACTACTCCTCCACCCGTTCCCCTTACCCTTAGGTATTCACTAAACTATTGACTATGACCATGAATTTTTGTTTTTTTGTTACTTTCAGTTTTATATTCCATATATAAGTGAAGTAACATGGCTCTTGTTTATTTTCTGTCTGACTTATTTCACTTAACATGATGATTTCACGATCCATCCATGTTGTTGCAAATGGCAGTATTGCATCTTTTCCTATCACTGAGTAATGTTCCATTGTGTAAATGTACCGCAACTTCTTTATCCAGTCATCTCTCAAAGAACACTTTGGTTGTTTCCATGACTTGGCCATCATGAACAGCTCTGGGATGAGCATTAGTCTGCAAAAATATATGTACCCTAATGTAAATTTTTTTTTATATATAAGAAAATGTCTTCACTTGATTAACAAATAAGTGGTTAATAGTTTGGCTGGGTATAGAATTTGTAGTTTTAAATCCTCATCTCTCAAATGTTTCAAAGTTTTGTCCCACTGTCTTCTAGCTTCCAGTGTTATTGTTGAGAATACAATATTGACCTGATTTCTAATCTTTTGTTTGTAATGTTTGTTCTTCTTGGAGGGTTCTAGGATCTTTTTATCATGGATGCTCTGAAATACCATAAATGATGTGCCTTAGCATTTTGGTTTTTTTTTTTTGGAGGGGGGGGGATGCGATATGCTTCAAACTGGGTTCTTAAATTTATCTTTCATTTAAAGTTGTTCTTAACATCAAGAAGTGAAAGAGGGAGGTTTACAATATATTCTAGTGAGTAACATTCAGAAATTATATGAGGATGAGAGAAAGTATTGCACTCTTATTGGTCCAATGGTGGCTGAATGTGCAAAGAAAATATTTTTAGGTCAAATCATGGGCTCTCAGAAAGAATAGGGTAATTTTTATTTTGGGAAGATTCTAGTTTATGAAGGTCCTTTCAATTGATCAAAATCCTTTATTTAGGAAGGTTATTATTAAAGTAGAACGTGGATTCTGTATCAGCTATAGATCAGCAATCTGTCAGAGCTAATAAGAGAGTGTTTTGTCCTTTGATTTAATATGATTATGGTATAAATGAAAGGATTATCTCTTTTGTGGGAGTTATGAGTATAGGGTCTCTATCTAATAAAGAAACAAACTGGTTATAAAATAAGGAAATAATTTGGAACAGGACACGGCTCATTTGTACATTTCCTAACTGTGTAGTTTTCCTTGGCACAAGCACAGACTCACCATCCTTGCCATTTGATACAACTTCTCAGATTATAACTACTTCTTGTGATGAAAAAAGAGTCAAGAGGAAAACACAAGATTTACTCATCCCTCCCTCATTTTCCCATCTCTTTGGCCTCCTCCTTGTGCCTTGTTTCTCAAGGGAGAAGACGCTGATCTATTTGAGGCTGCACAGTCTCTGGAATGGGGATTTCTAAGAGCAGGACACAAGCTGTATTTTGTTGGAGTCTTTCCAAACATGTTAACATTCTTTGTGTAATTACAGATATAGGGGAAAATACAAGTAGAGGTTAGAGGAACTGCTCTAGATTACAGAGGGATTGGTGGTGCACTGCCCTTATAAAAGGGGATTCCAGGGATGCTGCTGCCACAGCAATCCCTGAAGAGGTGCTTTTAATGCTGTATGCTAAGTAAGCCACAGTATGGAGAGAACTGTGACACCTGGAGGGAGACTGTGGTGTGGTATTGGCGGTTATTTGCTTTAAAATACTTTAGCATGGTTATATGGTGACATACCATACGTACACTAGTTAGTTTTAATCTACACCCTAGAAGACAGCATCAGACACTCTAATTCTAATCATAAATACAGACTCCAGAAGTGGTTAGTGAGCTTGCAATCAAATGTCCACACCGCAGCAGTCTTTCCAATGGAACAACAGGGAATTTGTTAAAAACCTAAAGGACATCAGAAAACTGATTTTGTAGGTGAAATCTGTTTTGTTTATGATAGTGGGTTGGCTACTATTTAGCAAGCTCTTCACTTCACCCTCTGGAATGGCATCGAAGGCTTGAACTGAAAGGTTCTATGTCCAACTTCCAACTCAGAGGAATCTGGCTGCCTGATACCAATTCCAAAACTACTTCTAGGATATGGTTGTATTTTGATCTTGAGTTAACATTTAAGGCCAGCTATGGTTAGAGAACTGAGGCTTCAGTAGCTTATAGAACAGGGTATAGGATCATGTTAGGTTCTTTCTCTAACATATGTTTAATATGTGTTTGAATTGGCAGCAAAATTTGGTCTGTGAGTTGCTTCCATTATAAGAAATTACTTTCCTTGAGTGTACAGAGAGGGGAGAAACCTACAGTCTTCATCTGTGTCAAACCAGTGGCTAGTGACATATACCAAAAACACCCTAATAATTACAAATAGCCAAATTGACCAAAGTCTGTTTTCAGTATTAGTTCAATATGGATAGGTCACCATTTGTGACTTAGTATCCTGTTTTCCTGGGTATAGCAGGAAGAAATTAGTCCAGTGGTTTCTGCTCTTATATCCCTTAATGTGCTTAGGAGAATGCTAGGGGAATATTGTCAGTCTTCTGGCTATGAAAGCAATTTCAGAATTGTAGGTAGAGGGGATACTGGAATAGCTCAGCAGTTGAGCACTTGCCTTGCAATCATGAGGTCTGGAGTTTGATTTCTGCGTCCGGCCCATGAAATCCCATATGCTGAACTGTGGCATAACTGGTAGCCACTGCGATGGCATGGTAGTGAAGGGTCTGGCCTGTCATACAGGAGGCCCCCAGTTTGGTTCCTGACCCTCATGGCCCCACATCTACCTGTGTGGAATAAAACTTTGTCATAACCAATGATGTACAACTATGGAGACTGCTCTGGGCCCACTCCCCTTTCTCTCTCTCTCTCTTCTCTTTCCCCTTCTCTCAAACAAAATAAATCTTAAAAAAAAAAAGAATTGTAGGTAGGAAAGAGATATGTCACAGGTGTGCCCAGGGCTAGGGTTGGATAATCCCAGAGGAAATGGTAACAGTTGCCATTTAAAAGATGTACATGGAGTAGACATGTTACCTAGTTTACCTCATTTAAGCCAATATCTCAACAGGGAAGCTGGGGTGGCTCAGTGGGTTGAGAGCTCGATTTGCAGCCCCAGGGTTTGAGGGTCAAGTCCCAGCCCTGGCTCATGTGGACTCATATGCAGAACTGGGGTGTGCTTCCCATGTGGGAAACCCCCAGGTCAGTTCCCACCCTGGGCAGCCCCCACCCACCTGTGTGGAACGAAACCATGTCGAAAACTGATGCTGTACAACTATGGAGACTGCTCTGGGATTTCTCCCTTCCTTCAGTCTCTCCCTGTCTCTGTCTCTCTGTCAAAAACAATAAAATAAATCTTTTTAAAAAATCTCAATGAGACACTTACATCCTAATGAAAAAACCAAAATTGTTTAGTTAAAGAACTAGATCCTAGTTGTATGACTGGAGTGTAGAAGCAGAATTTTTGAATCTATTCACAAGTCCTGAATTAACACATTATATCAGGAGTCCTGGAGGAGTGCATATATTCATAAGTCTTGCTGAATCCAATGTTATCTTTTATTCTCCTTGGTTTAACACTCTACATTCCATTTCCATACATAACCTCAGCTTCCTCTCAAAATAGTCAAGATAATCCAACTCCCTTGTGTACAATCCATCTTCACCCTGTCCCCAAGAGAGCTTGTAATTCTCTTTCTGGGCCTGGAGTCAATAAGGTGCATTGTGGGCGGGTTTTGAGGACAGGTATCCACATGTGAGACAAATGCCCCAGATGAAGTCATGGAAGGTCTTCACGTGAGTGAGTTTGAATTTCCTTATACATACAGGTGATGGGGGCTGCTTCTATAGGAAAGAAACACTTGGGATTTGGGAGTTCAGCCTTTTTATTATAATATTATACAACTGACCCTTGAAGAACACAGATTTGAACTACCTGGGTCCACTTATATGTGGACTTTTTTCAATAAATGCCTGTACTACTTTTTATCTTCAGTTGGGATAAGGAGGGCTGACCATATGCATCATCTAGCCATTTTATACAGGGGATTTGAGTATCAAGGATTTTACACTAACACTGTGTTAAGTTTAAAGTGTACAACATGTTTATTTGATATATTTAATTATAATATGATTGTCACTGTAGCACCTCTACTGCATCACATAATTATCACTTAGTCTGTGTTCATCCAAATATTACCATCATTGCAAGTTTGGGGTCCTGCCTACCAACTGGTGCCTAATGTTAGCAAGAGAACTAACCTTTGCAACAATTTTGTCACCTGAACAATTGTATTAGCATCCGAAGATGGCCCTTGTTTGTCCTGTGGCTATCCCAGCAAAAGGATACTTTGAATTTCAGCATATAAGTGTCTTGAGATGGAAATTTAATATTTCACAATTATTATTATTATTTTTTAAAGATTTATTTATTGTTTTTGACAGAGAGAGAGAGATACAGAGATAGAGACAGAGAGAAGGGGGAGGGCCCAGAACAGTCTCCATAGTTGCACATCATTGGTTTTTCCACATAGTTTCATTCCACAGGTGGGAGCGAGGCTGCACAGGGCAGGAACTGGGCCGGGGTCTCGCCCAGGTGAGAACCGAACTGGGGGCACTCCCCAGTTCAGCATATGGGTCCACATGGGCCGGGGCCGGGACTCAATCCTTGGTCCCCGGGGCTGCAAAGTGAGCGCCCAACCCACCGAGCCATCCCGGCTTCCCCTCACAACTATTTTTTTTTAATTTCCAGGACAGTCAGAAACAGCCACCTCACTCTATAATCTTTGTAATCATTATCATTGCTATAGCAATCAAGCACAACAGCAGCAAGAGCCCCCAAAGCAGTGTCCCCCTGCCCCTAACGCTACCACCAGAGCTAGGTTGGTTGAGTAATCCTGCTGCCGCTGTATGCCACCGATCACCCCCATCCCTTTTGCTCCCTGTGTATGCACAGACATTGATTAGATAGGTCCTTCTACATTATGAAGGGCAATGTGCTTATTCAACTCCACTGACTTGAATGTTAATCTCATCCAAAACCACCCTGAAAGTTCACACACAAAATTAACCATCATAGATATGAACCCAGGAAGTACGACAGAGCTCATAACATTTTTGAACATTGAACATGGAAATGTCTATTATGTGAGTAATCTGGCCAGAATTCCATACTGAGAAACTGTTTCCTGGGGCCACTCCTCACAACTGTCAGGATTCCGGAAAGAAACAGAATTCAACTCAGAATGGTTCACTGGTTACGAAATCGGTGTGGGCTGCATTAGGCAGCCAACTGTATTAGTTTTCTAGGACTGCCATAACAAAGTACCACACCTGAGTGGCTTAAACAACAAAGATTGTCTCGTAGTTTTGGTGGTAGTAGGGCTGGTGAGGGCAGAATCTGCTTTAGGCCCCTCTCCTGGTGTCTGGCCTGTGGTAGCATAACTCCAGTCTTACATGGTGTGTGCTCCCTGTGTGCATGTCAGTGTCCAAATTTCCCTTTTTTATAAGGACGCCAGTCATACTGGATTAGGGTCCACCATAATGACCTCATTATGGCAACTTAATTAATTACATCTGCAATGACCCCATTTCCAAATAAGGTCATGTTCTGAGGTAACAGAAATTAGAACTTCAACATACAAAATTTGGGGGACACAATAAAACCCACAACACCAAAAAAGGGTTATGAGCAGCCGGAGATGAGGGATACCAGGACATTATCACCTGTGCTGGATATTCTCCATTGCCACCTCCAGGTTTCTTTCCCAACACTCCCACCTTGTTCTGTGCCCAGGAGGCTTACTTCTGCAGACTGCTACCCTTGGTCTCCTTTGCCTTTTGACTTCTATTTGGTTTGGCTACTGGGAGGCACAGGTAGGAGCCTTAGGGTGGGAAGAGAGAGAGGTCAGGGTACAAGACCCCATAGTATCCTTCTCATCCCTTCCCAAATGCTTTCATATAACCGTTTCTGTGCTTTAATAGCATATATTTTATATTTTATATCTGGCAGATAACACAAGCTTAGTAATGTTTAAAATATGGATGAGTGTGTATGTGGATTGTTTCACTTCCAGGAACTTTTGTACATTTAGTAATAACAGCTGACATTTATTGAGTGCTTATATTTGTTGCAAATACTGTACTTAAATATATTAAACATTGGATAGTACCTATAAAAAAGTATGATTATTCCAATTTTATAGTTGATTAGACTAAGGATCACTGAGATTCCTATCTTGCCCAAGGTCAAGGTTGCCACATCTAGTAGCAGGTATGAGATTTAATGTAGGGCAGTCTATCTATTTCCAGAGGCATGCCCTAAACCACAATTTCATCCATTGCTCATCTATTCACCAGACATACCCTTGCTCCTTGACTTTGTGGCAAATACATACTCATTTTCCAAGGCCCCATCAAGCAACAGCTATTCTGTGGGGCTTTCTCAATCCCCTCCTTGAGGAACTGACCCTTTAATCTGTGCATCTCTGCAATTCCAGCTCCCCGCTCCCCCCCCCCCACCACCACACACACACACACTCACACTCCCCCACATACCCAGCAAGTCTGGGAAGGGAAGGTGCCATTGAATGTTTCTGGAAGGAATATTTTCTTTCCACCCCTGACTGTTCTTTCTGCTTTGGTGCACCCAAATTCCCCTGGTTCTAGCTGACTTCCTTCCTCAGTTTTACTCAGAGAAGACCTGTCAGTGGCCTGCCAGCTCTGACTACTACAGCTGCCTCTGCCTCCTGGGTGGGCAGTCCTGTTTGTCCTAGCAAAGGACTCTTTATGATTGTCTTACCTGCCTGGTTGGGTCTGGGTTTCTGATCCTCCTTGGCTTCCCTTGAAGAGGTTCCACTCAGTTTTCAGGTGCCCCGTGGGGGATTTACTTTACTTCTACTTTTCAGTTCTGTCCTAATTAACAGTCACATTATATCACGAATCCCTTTGTCAAAATCTGAGGGACACTTGGTGTTTTCTTTTCATCTCTTTTGTGAGGGTATTGTATTGAAGTGTCTCCTGACAGAGATGGCATGGAGGCGCCCTATCCCTACCCCTCCAGCCTGTTCAAGACCAGCTACCTTGTGTCTATTTTTACATCAGCTTTGAGGAAACACTCATTTTTAAAACCCTACCTCCACGTTCCCTATAGCTTTTCCTTACTATCATCTACCCCATATTTCCCAGTTTTTCATTTCTGTCAGAACAAATGTGGCTGGCTTCATTCCAATGGAGGGGGACCCAGAGGATGGCCCTAATATCGGTATCTTCTATACCCACGAGGGGCGACCAGGGTTGAGTTTGGTTTAATACTTGCCTCAGGGCCTACGTCACTGCCTCGTCAGCAACTCCGTCGCGTCCTTTGCCAGAGCATCAAGCACGTGTGCTAAGCATTTAAAAATTCGTACAGTAATTGTTTTTAATTTTAATGATATTTTGGGGTTATTTGTAAAAATGTTTCTTGTTACTTTAAGTGCTGTGTTACCCCAAACACACCTGGGTTTTCTGGCGTGCATTCTGTCCCCACTAAGATAAATGCCCCAGGTTGGGCGACCTGCAGTTGTGAGAACAAGAGGTCTTTTTCCCTCTCTCCGCCTCGGCTCAGGATGAGGTGCCATCCGGAGCTGCCTCCCAGCAGGGGCGGAGGAGGGACAAGGGCCCCGGCGCCCCCCGCGACAGTGGCGGGGAGCGAAGGGCGACCTGGCAGCAGGGATTGGACTTCCTCCCTCCACTCCGGAACTGTGCGCTGGAGCGGCCGGGACTCGGAAACCCGGGAGGAGCCGCGGGAGCAGGCGAGGGGGGTGGGGGCGGCCGGGGGCGGGCCTGGGGGCGGGGCCGTGGGCGGGGCCGGCGCGCGGGCTGCGCTGGGCGAGCTGAGCCCGCCGCGCTCCCGGGTCGCTCTGATCGCCGGCACCCGCTGGTTGTGGTCCTCGCTGCCGCCTCCTCCCGAGCGGCCGGCGGCGGGGCGATGTGAGCCGGGGCCCGCGAGCGCGGCCGGACCGCTGCGATGTGGCTCAAGCCCGAGGAGGTGCTGCTGAAGAACGCCCTGAAGCTGTGGGTGACTCAGAAGAGCAGCTGCTACTTCATTCTGCAGCGGCGCCGCGGGCACGGCGAGGGGGGCGGCCGCCTCACGGGTAAGGGGCTCCCCGGGGCGGGTGGACGCAGCGGTCGGGTCCCGGACCGCGCTCCCCGCCCGGCCTTCGGGGCCGCATCGCAGGTGGCGATTTCTCGGGAGGCGCCAGGCCGGGATGGCCCTGCCTGGGGCTTGCTTTCCTTTCTTCTGCGTTTCTCTTGCAAGCCCCTGTCGAGGTTGAAGCAAAGGGACTTGCGGGATCATGCATTTTTCCGGTCCAGGCAGGTGCCTTCGCTGCCTGGCCCAGTGACCGCTCGGAGGCCAGATTTGGCTCGGGAATCGAAGGAGAAACGCCTTTTGGAGCCTGACCTAATGGAGCCAGGGCCACCCCGGGAGGGGCGCGGGCCGTGGTGAGGGGCCAGGTGGCAGCGGGGTGCGTCTTGGCCCGCCTGGACTCGGCCACCTGGACGCACTGGAGGCTCCAGGTGGTATCGCGGCTGGGGACACAGGGCCAGCCTACGGTGGGGCGCAGTTTGGCAGGCCCTGGCAATCTGGGACAGTGGGCAGGGAGGGCCCGGGACGGTCTCCACGACGGGACTAGAAGCCCAGGCAGTGCGAATCACAAGCTCATGATCATAGTAGCAAAATTGAGCAGGTCAGTTACCCACTCTTCTTCAGTTTCTTCCAAAGGGGTGATAGGAGGAAAAAACTCAGGCTTGTGAAATTTATGAAAATCAAAGCATTATTTTTTTCCTAAAAGTTAATCGAACCTCAGAAAATCAAGCATTTGGAAAAATTGAGGCCAACTTGCATTAACTGGGACACAATAGAGGAACAATTGATTAGCTCTTTTAAGTTCTATCTAGGGCACCTCTGGAATTTTCAAAGTTTGGAGTCTGAATATTAGATCTTCTCCCCATCACATCCCTTTTTATACCTAGGCTGAGGCCAAGGCTGACAAGAGAGGTCAAGCAAGGTACCTAGGGTGGGTCCCTGGACGCTTGTTTGTCCCGCCCACTTTCTTTGAGGACAGTGTATCATGATTTTGGTGCAGCAAGTGCAGTACTTTGTGTCCTTTTGTAGAGGGTAAGGACAGGGCTAGAAGATTTGTGAAACGGAGAAAAAGAAGGAATGTTTGTACAGCAAGTACTTTCAATCACTTAGTTGTGGCACATTGTGTGGGATGCTCCTGTGCATGATGGCGATTTAGGCCAGCTTCCCTCCCGAGAACCTGGCTCCATGTTCCGGAGTCTATTTGTGATTGCCCTGTTGCATTCCAGAATCAAGCAGGTCATTGTACCTGAGGCTTTGGCCTTACTTGGTGACTGTTCACTTTATTAGAGCCTCCCGTTGACTGTGAAAGGATGCCATCTCCTAGGCAGCTGGACACTTTACCTTTAGGCATTTAGCTAGGAAATAACATGGCTGTGCAGATTGAGCAACCCTGAGTTACCACATCATCTGCTCTTAATGGGGTCACTTTCAAATGTAAAATCAAAACTGACGTGACGCAGAGGGCAGGGCAGCTCCATGTGGGTGATGGTTCTCCGAAAATGTAGAATTTGGCAGATCTTCAGCCATTTATTTTAAAGGTTTAAAACTTAGATTGAGGTTATGGAAATAATGGGCACTAACATGATATGCCTTCTCACCAGTTCTAGGCTTTTCTTTGGAAAGAAGTAAGTCGTGTTGGTGAAGAAGGGCTGGAAATAAAATGTAAGGGAACAGTAATGAAGAAGTACCACCTTTCTTTATTGTGATAATAGACTTATAAGTAGGACATATGAAGTCTCCATTGGCATGTAAAGTACTCTGAAATGTTTAAAAATTGCCCACCCTCAGAAATACAAGGTTTTCTTTTACTGAGGATTATAATTCATCCTCCTACTTACACACACACATTCCCTGTGTACATCTTAACTTATTTTTCTCCATAACTCTCACTTTTTAATATACAATACACTGATTTATTTTGTTCATTGTTTCTCCCTACTAAATTCTATGAGGGCAGGTATTTTACCCATGATGGTGCCTCCCATAAAGTGTATGCTCAACAAACATTTGTAGGATGAATAGATGGATGAATATGTGCATGAATGATGGAGTCTACGGTACTTTTTTCTTAAATGCTGAGTGGGAGTGGAGGCCCAGCTTTTCTGATTGAGGCCAAGGTCATTACATAGAATGGGAGCATCCCTTCTCTCTTCCCAGCTTCCTGTGTACCTGGTAATCCAACCACTGTGGAAGGATGGAAGGAGTACGTGGGAAACAGACCGCCTTTACCTCCTGTCTTTTTCTGTAGCTTTTCCTTTGAGGAGGAATGTTTGTGGCAGCAACTTCTCAGGTGGCTTCTGTGACCAGCCCTTGGGACCTGTCTGGAGGAGGAAATCCTGGGCTCAGGGGCAGTAGTGGGAGGCAGCCACTGTTTCCTCCAGTTAGAAGGTGGTATGACTATAGTATTATACAGTGTCCCCAAAGCCCCCTGATAGAAGTGATTTTGCTGCCCTGGAAGGGAGGAAGTAAAAGTTACACTGTGTTCACTTGGATACTCTATCCAGCCGTGGGAATATTTCTTATAAAAGTTCAGCAGGTCTGGGAGAACAAAGAGGGAGAGAAGTTAGCCTTTGGGAGGCAATGGACAGAACATATAACATTGCTGCCCTCTCCCACAGTGTTCTCTCAAGCACTCAAAATGAGCAGTATAAACTTCAAAGACTGAATATCACCACCCAGATGTACTCATCTGAAGGATGGTATTTTGTCTGTGTGTGTGTGTGTGGGGGGTGTGTGTGTGTGTGTGGGGGGGGAGGTGTTTTACTATGTGCATACCTGTATGATCTTGCAATTCTTTTCCCAAAGAGGCTGGCAGTTAAAAAGTTTTAATTTGAATTAAATATTGATGTTTTCTGCTTTTCAGAATGTTCGCCTTAAAAGTTAGGGTCAAGGAGGACATATGGGAGTAGTGCAAAGTATGCGCTTTAGAGTCAAGATCAGTCAATTGGTTACAAATCTGGGCTGAGAGGCCTTGGGCTAGTGTAGGGGTGGCGAACCTTTTGGCGATTGAGTGCCAAAGTTTATGAAATAAGAGTATACTCGCTTGACTCGCGTGCCAACCCATCGAGTGAGATAGAGGTATCGATTATTTTTATGTCTATAAGAGCATAAACAATAATTTTTAAAATGGTATTCACAGCTCCGCGTGCCATAATAATTGCTCTGTGTGCCACTTTGGGCACGCGTGCCATAGGTTCGCCACCCCCGGGCTAGTTTATTCAGTTTCTTTGAGCCTTACTTATAACTCAGCCTTATGACATAGACAATAATATAGCTTACTTTGAGACTTAGAAACGGTTTTCCACTTGGCTGTACCATTTTATGTTCCCAACAGCAATGCACAAGGGTTCCAGTTAAAATTGGGGTTAGAATTAAACAATATACATCAAGGACTTAGTCGTGCTTGCCTAGTAGGTTTGGAAAAAAGAAAAAGTAACATTAAAAAAAATGAATAATGAGAGGGCTTCCTAGAACAAAAGTTCTGTCAAGAAGTTTGCGTTGTAGTGAAGGATATAAGAAAATTCATTTCTGTGTTAGAAAGTGCAGTGTTTAATAAGTGTAATTAGAAAATTAAATATTTAAATAGCACTTTGTGCTAAGTCTTTTCCCAAGGAAAGGCATTTTGTAGGATATGCATCCAGGACTTCTTTGACCATGTTACATACATCCTGGTGAAGAAGGAACTTCACCTTGGTGTACCATGCCTTGAATGTGGGTGGTCGTGTCCAGAGTAAACCATCCACCTTGGAACAGTGCCCCAAAGACTGAGGGAGGGGAAACTGACCCTAGCTGTTCATGTGTGATCAGTAAGCTTGCTCAAAAGAACTCTGTCCAATGGTTGGGAACAGGTGCAGCCTAGCACAGGTGTTGCTTTTCTTGGCTAGCCCGTCTCATGTTGGCTGGAGTCCTGCTCAGGTAGCTGAATTTGTTGGTGGATTTTGTCTCCACCAACAATGAAAAACTTAAGCTCAATAGGGCAGCTGTTGCACTGTGTAGACCTCCCGGATATTGGCTCCAGAGTCTTACATGCTTTGGTCTTGTTTTCCAGAAGCACAGTAAGGAACAAACCACAAATAAAGGAGGCACTTTGATTTCAGGAGCATAAATCAGGAGATTTATATGAATAAAATAACTGGTACATCTTGAAGGACTGATAATCTCTTAATAAAAGCTTTGGAGTTCCCAACAGTTGCATTTAATGAGAGTGTAATAAGGGCAATGTGTTTGTAATTCGATAATCAGATAGGGCACAGACTGTGTCACTTCAGGAAATAATATGAGGCACAAACGTGTGGATGGTGGGTAGTGGAGGCTGAGCCATTTCAGCCTAATTAGGGCTCTTCAGAAAGAGCTGAAAATGATTGAGAAGCTTGTAGCTTTTAAAGAATTCTTTTACTAGCTTTTATGAACTTGACTTCACATTCTGGTGGTATTGGATAAAGGAGGTTATTTAAAATGCAAGTAGTAAATCTGAGAATATTCTCAGGCCAGGTTTTTCCCTCTATTTTTATTTATTTATTTATTATTTTTGACAGAGAGAGAGAGAGAGAGAGAGAGAGAGAGAGAGAGAGAGAGAGAGAGAGAGAGAGAGAGAGAGAGAGAGACACACACGGAGACAGAGAGAACTGAGGGAGCCCCCAGTTCAGCATATGGTTCTGCACAGGCCGGTCCAGGATTTGATCCCTGGTCCCTGGCGCTGCAAAGTGAGCGCCCAACCCACTGAGCCATCTCGGCTTCCCCTCCCTCTATTTTTAAAAAATTAACTGCAGTAAAAGCACCCTGCACACATTTTAACAGCTCCTTTGTGCCTCATCTTCGTTCAAGCTGCTCCTTCTTCACCTCTGCTCTTTAGCACCAGGCCGGTTCTCTCCCAGGACCTTCATGGGATGTCCCCTCTGCCTAGGGTGTCCTCACCTCCCCTTGGCCCTGTCCACTGCCCTCTACTTTTCTTTATGGCACTCACCACTGTGTGTCACTCTTTGTGGCTTTATCTGTTTTGAGCAAATGCCCCAGAAAGTCTGCGTTCCTCACCACTGTGCCTCCAGTGCTGTAACAGAGCACTCTTGATACATATGTAGTGACTACATGGATGTCCAAGTAGAATTGATAGACACGAGCCTTGGAGGTTGAAATGCTTTGCCTCGTCCTGGAAATGGGAATTATGTAGAAAACAGCAACAAATGTAGAGAGTGCTGTGAGCACTGTTTCTCACGCTCATAAGGACTAGTGGTAGTTTGTCAGCTGCCCTGCCCAGCTGTTAGAGCTGCCCCTTGGGAACTTTTATGTAAATAATCCTATACAGACCAGGAAGGAGTTCCCTAGTGCATCACCAGCCTGCTCACACAGCGCTGTGAATTGGAATCATAAATATTCTTGAACATTTGGTGGGTCTGTTCCACCAGATTTTGTCTGCTTCCTTTTTTTTTCTACTGAAAAAGGAAAGAAAAATCAACAACAGGGGAAGCCAGGATGGCTCATCAGGTTAAGCGCTCACTTCGTAGCCCTGGGGACTGAGGATCGAATCCCAGCCCCGGCCCATGTGGACCCATATGCTGAACTGGGGTGTGCTTCCCATGTGGGAGGCCCCCAGTTCAGTTCTCGCCTCCCGCATCAGCCCCTAGCTCTAGGGGTGGGCCTCCCATGCAGGAGGCCTGCAGCCTGGTTCTCACCCTATGTAGCCCCTGCCCACCTGTATAGAATGAAACCATGTCTAAAACTGATGACGTACAACTGTGGAGACTGCTCTGGGCCCTCTTCCTTCTCTCTGTCTGTCTCTGTCTCTGTTGAAAACAATAAAATAAATCTTTACAAAGAAAATAAAATAAATATGCCCTACTAAGACCTCCTTAGGAAAAGGTACTGTATTTTGTGATGGGTTTTATTCTGAATAAATAGTTACTAATAGAGAATAGACATTCAAAAATAATAAATAGGATGGCAGTTTACCTCAGGTTTTTAAATAGAAATCTTTCATGTACATAGGAGTACATAATGTGTGGACAATAAGTAATGAAATGAACATCCTATACCCACCACCTGTTACAAAAACTAGAATATTTTCAATGCCTGAGAAACCGCTTTTGTATTTTCCTAATTACATTCCTTTCCCTCCCTTGTGGGTACTACTATCCTGAATTTTGTGTTAATACTCCCTTGCTTTTATTTGTAGTTTTAACATATTTATGTGTATCCCTAATGAATACATTACTTTGCTTGTATAACTTTATACAAGGGAATCATACTTTATATATTTTTCTGAAGCTTGTTTTTCTAGCACCTCCCAGTTAAATTTTACATATATTTCCATATGTATTTATACATATACAGTCATCCCTTGGTATCTGTGGGGGATTGGTTCCCTGACCCCTCCATACCAAAGTTTCTTACATAAAATGGGGTACTATTTGCATATAACCTATGCACATCCTCCATATATTTCCAGTATTAAACATTGAAACTATGTGAACTAGACACACATTGAAGAAAGATGAATAAAAACGAGTAAGATCATTTTTTTCTAACTCACTGATTCCAGTTCAGGATCACAGATGGCCAGAGCCTCTCCTGGCAGCTCAAGGCACCATGGGGATGCTGGACAGGACTCCTGTCCATCGCAGGGCCACGCATACACATCCACACTCATTCTATTGGGGACAATGCAAACAGGCCAGATCACCTCAAGTACACAGCTTTGGGATGTGGGAGGAACCCGGAGTCTAGAGAAAACCCACTTAGACACGAGGAGGACATACAAACTCAACACCGACAGTGAACCCATCAGGAACAGATTTTTTCCCCCTTATCAGTATTACAATGAAACAATGTTGAACAAAATGACGTTATTCAAGTATCTGCTGTGTCTGTTTATTCATTCTTCCATTAGTGGATATTTGGGTTTCTAGTTGTTTTGCTATCCCAAATCATGCTGCTATGAGCATTCTTGTATAATGTTCACACATGTAAATGGTTACCTAGAGAATATTCCTAAGAGTGACTTGTTGGGCTAAATGGGCTAGGTTATGTTGCAATAACAAAGAGCACAAACGTCATAGTGGACTCACAATTTATTTCTCCCTCATGCTGTATGTATATCCAGTATGGGTCTTCAGGGGTCTCTTCTCATTGTCAGCTCTCCAAGATGGGCTGATCGTGGCTCCATTCCTAACACTTCCATGGTCACTGTGGTAAGGGACAGTAATTTGGTGAATCTCATGCTGGATCTTGGAACTTCCAAATGGAAGTGACACCTATTTCTTCTATTCACATTACATTGGCCAAAGCTAATCACATGGCTCTGTTGTATAACCTCTAAGTCATGGGGATGCCATCCTACTATGCACCTGGAAGGAGAGGAAAACTGGGACATTAGTGAACAGCCCCAACACTGGGTCATAGGGATGCACATTTTCCCTTTTCCAGATCATTACAAATTGCTTTTCAAAATGATTATGCCAATTTACAGTCTTGCAGCAGTGTGTAAAAATTTCCACAGTGGCACATCCTCACCGATAGTTGGTATTGTCAGAGATGTTATTCTTCAATCTGGTAGGTATTGAAATAGTATCTCAGAACCACTGAGATGTAATTTTCCTTGGTAACTCACAGGAATGAGAGTTTTTGTATGTGTTTATTAAGTTCAGTAGACTCAGTTAACTGGCACCCTGGGGATTGGTAGATGCCAGATATGTGTAAGTACTCTTCATTAACTGGAACTCAAGCAACCAGAGAGTGTCAGTTGCTTGATTTCCAGTTAACAGAAAGTCTACTGTATTTGTTTTGCCTTTTGAGAAATGTTTGTGTCTTTTGTCTACTTTTTTTGTGTGGGGGAGGGTGTTACCTTTTTCTTAGTTAGGAGCTGTGTGTGCATGTGTCTATGTGTTCTGTGTTCTTTTTCAATTATATGTATTAAAAAGATCTCTCAATGACTTGGCTTTTTATTTTTGTTAGGAGTCTTTTGAAGAACCAACATTCTTAACCTTCATGCAGTCAAATATACCAATCTTTTCCCCTACTAGTGTGTGTGTTTGTGTGTGTGTCATGTTTAAGAAGAAATTCTTAGAAGGGAGTCTTTGGGAGGATGGTGAAGGGAGATCTGAGATGACAGCTGAGGGACCCCTCAGTCCAGACTGGACAACTTCTAGGAGAAGAGAAATTGATCAGGCACCAATGTGCTGGCATATATTGAAAGAAGATCTGCACACTCAGGGAGAATTTGTGGGTAAATTATTGATACATTGAAAGCTTCATAAGCCCAAAATTCCAAGAGAGTTGTTAATATCAGGGAAAATAAAAAGTTGTGTACATTAGGTAAGGTTTCATAGTTTTACTACAAAGTTCACTTTTCCATAATGTTTACCTACTTACAATAATATAAATATTGACTAGTCATCTAACCAAAAAGGTGTGAGTGGTAGGTGTTGGTGTTGGTCAGTGAAAGGGAGCTAAATTCTTCACTTCTGAAAATGACAACAAATGCCTAAACTAAAGAGTCAAGAAGTAGTAATATAAACATGTTCTTTGGACATGTGAAGTATAAGAGGATCAGCTAGGAATTGAAAATGGTCATCCTTGGGGATTCAGGCAGTTAGAGAAGGGAGAAGTGAAGGGACTGTTGGGTTTCTCAAGAGCCTTGTATTTAGCATTACATGTTTCTTTACATGCACATATAACTTTGATAAAAAATACATGAATCTAAAATTTGGGAGAAATTGGCCTTTTTTCTGGCTACCTGCTCTGTATGGGTAAAGGGGATCAGTAGAGGCACTGAAGCAATGTCTTATTATTGCCTCATGGATCATGATTGCTCCTGTTCCCAGTGGTGCTTCAGATATTTGTCCTTTCAGTAAACTATATTTAGCCTTGGAAATGTCTAGCATGTGTGGGGTGTGTCAATTTCATAGAGACTTAAAAGCTATTTTCAGAAATGCATCTAATCTAGTCAAGCACTTTAATTTGAAATTTAAACATATCCTGGATTTTTTTTCTCTAGAGAGAAAATTATTTTAGAGTTATACGTTTATGATTTTGTCCCTCCCCGAGTCTCAAGAGTTGTGGCACTGTGACTGTAACTCATTCCTTCTGGGGGGGGGTCTCAGTTTCTTAACCTATAAAAACAGTAATAATTAATAATAACAAAGATGGCTTTTGTTTTGTGGGAGCATTTATACTTCAAACTATAATATTTTCCACAATATGTTGACAAAATCCATTCAATTATTTGTATTTAAAGAAGAAAAAAAAGCCAAGAGAACATTTCATTTAACAGTGCCAGGTCCTGTGTTCTCATGAAGTTTACAGTGTAGAGAGATGGAGGTGCTAATGGAGGGGTGATATTAAATCACAAAATACAGAATTGCAAGTGGTGGTAAGTGCATGGGGGTGTGAGAGGGAAAAACAGGGAAACTCATTCAGGTCGGAGCATCAGGGAGCACTTTTTGAGGACCTCTGATCTCAGCTGAGACCTGCAGGGTATATGTGATATGGTTAACCGGGTGATAGTGAGAGAAAGAACCTTCTTGGGCCTATGAGAGCCTATTTTGGACAAGTTAGGTTTGATGAACTATTTTGTAAGACCTATAGACGAAGAAACCTCATCACAGGCTATGGAGAAAATCAGCAGAATGTATTTTCCCAGAAGACAGGAGTATTTTCAAGAAGGAGGGAGGAGGGGATGTCGGGATAGCTCAACAGGTTGAGCTCTTGCCTTGCAACTGTGAGATCTGGGGATCGAATCCTGGCGCTGGCTCATGCAAAAACCCACATGCTGAATTGTGGCACCCAACTGGTAACCACCTGGATGGTGGCGAAGGTTCTCACTTTGCATACAGGAGGCTCCCAGTTTGGTTCCCGCCCTGCGCAGCCCCTCATCTACTTGTGTGGAATGAAACTGTATCACAACTAGTGATATACAACTATGGAGACTGCTCTGAGCCCTCTCCCCTTCTCCTTCTCTCAAACAATAAAATAAAATAAATCTTAAGAAAAAAAGGAGGGAGGGCAGAGGGATCAGTGTAGTATGGAAAAGTCTTATAAGACATAGGTGGGACTTCAGTGAGAGAAGTTTGGATGCAGGTAAATGTGGTATAGGAGTGGACTGAAGACTGGATGGCTGGTGAGGAAGTAGGGATGTCATGTGAAGGGAGCACTGTCATGATAGGATTTGGTTTTGTGTGTGTTTTGTTATTTTTGCAAAATTATTGTTAGTAAATAGAGTGTCTGATGAGTGCTGAATCTATAGGTGCTATGTACTTGGAAAGAGCGGCTGGGCCTTGAGATGGGTGATGGGTAATATTTGAATAGATCAGGGAAGTAGGTAAGCTGAGAGGGATCTCAGGAGCCATTTCCCAAGGAATTTTGTTTTTGAAAATGAAGCTAGGTACTCAGTACTGAAAAAAAAATTGCCTTAAAGAAGCTATAACTGACCATCAAAAGAATCAATTAATGTAGATGGAAACCAAGGATGTTGGCTTAGCACTGGAGAGTGATTGTTGTTTCACTTGACAAAAGAAATGCTTTGAGTAGACCATTGCGACTTAAACATCAGATCATGTTACTTGCTTGGCATTTGGTGTCACGTGGTACCACAATGAGTGCCTGTGTGTGGGATGCCCCTTGTACCGTCTTCTCTGGGATAACTGCTGGTGGGAATCTGATCTGGCTTCACTACATGTTTTGATCAGATGTCATGTCTCAGCTTCATAAATGGAAGTCGTCTTTTGTTAGAAATAATGTTAGCAGAATTCAAAGCATAGAATTTATTTCTAGAAGGAAAAGACAGATTAAATCTCATTTCAGGAAATTACAAAGATTGACAAGGAAGTTGGACTGTCCTCAATTACTGAGTCCATTTAACAGGGTTTTAAATAAATCTGTGGCCCAGAGTTTGGGATGTAGGGATGTTTTACTAAGGAAATGTACCAGTAGTAGCATTTTAAAAATGGAATTGGCCTAGTAGTGAAAGGTTTGGAAGGAACTTCACCCGAGAAGCAGTGTTTGCATAAAGGGGAACACTTTTAAAAGGAGAAACACCAGAGCTCAACCTCTGATGAAAATTTGGATATCTCACTTGCCATGAGAATGTATAGAGTTGAAGTAGAGTCTGAATTTCCATTATGCTGCTGTTAATTAAAAATAATATGTAAAGTGGAAGCAAGGCATTAAGATTGCTCTCAGAATATATAGCTCATGCTCTTTCTTCTATTAAGAATTCAATCACAGCAAAGTTTTGACTGCAGAGATTGGATTTTAGTAAACTCAATGTCCCAAAACTCTGTGTGTGCATGCACCTACCTATTTTTGTTTTAGCTCATAGATTTCTGCAGACTTTTTAGATAAAGGAGAGTTTGGACATTCATCAAGTCTTGAAGTGGACACTGTTTAATCCCAATACAATGGACCTAGCTTTTAACATGGGGATTAGGTTTCAAAATCAATATGAAGGACCAAAATTGCTTGAGATAAAAACTACCCTTGAAATCAGCAGGGTGACCTGTCTTTGTGATCTTCGTATGTTCTGGAGTTCCTAGGAAGCCGGGGGCCTCTATGGAGCTGTGGGACTCCAGCTCCCATGAGATCATTCCAGGGCCTGTGGCCCGCGAGCAGTGGGCGCTCCACATGCTTCACGTGGTTGAACTGATAAGTTAAACATGAAACACCACCTGCTAGCTGAGGTAAGTACCTGGGCCAGCTTCATGCCAGGTGAAGCACTGGGGTGTAGGAATTTGGGAGTTGCTAGTAGGTGAGCTTGATGGTGGTATCCACAAGAGCTGCAGTTCTGATGTGCGTGGCTCAGGTGGCTTGTAGTGGAAAGATCTGCACCAAGGGGGTGGTGTTTTTCTTTCAGCCTTTTGCTTATCTTCATTTGTCCAAATAAAACATAGATGCGAGCCTCTTGTGGAACTGGAAGGTTTTTCTTGGTAAGATGTGTCAAAGCTGCTTTTCTTGCTTGATTTTAACTTCTTCTGTGACCTGGAAAGCCAGATTTGAGCATTCTATATTAATAGCCAAAATTTAAATTAGAATCATATAATTAAAATGTATTTACTTTCTTTTTTTTTATTTTAAGATTTATTCTATTGTTTTTGACAGAGACAGAGACAGAGAGAGACAGAGAGAAGCGGGAGGGCCCAGAGTAGTCTCTATAGTTGTACATCATCAGTTTTCAACATGGTTTTGTTCTACACAGATGGACGGGTGTTGCAGAGGGCAGGAATTGGGCTGGGGGCCTCCCACATGGAGGCACGCCCCCTCGAGCCAGGGGCCCAACCGGGGGATAAGAACCAAACTGTCAGCCTCCTGCATGGGAAGCACACTCCAGTTCAGCGTATGGGTCTGCACCGGCTGGGGCCGGGATTTGGTCCTCGGGGCTGCAAAGTGAGCACTTAACCCACTGAGCCATTCTGGCTTCCCCATATTTACTTTCTTTTAATTAAAACTTATAGAAACTCAAACTATAGGCCAAACCAGAGATCTCATTGTGTTGATGGTGCCTGAAATCTCACTAAGGTTCAATTCCAGAATCCCCATAGGTGAGGATCTATTTATACCAGAAAGATCATTAGAAAGTCTGTGTGTTTGTGTGGGAGAGAGGGCAAGGTAGGGAGGGTGAATCTGAGTCTTAAGCAGCTGATGTACTCTCACAGAAGGGGATCATAATCCCGGAAGCCCTGCTCCAGTATGCTACACGTATAATATTGCTATTCCCGTATGCATTCCTCACGTCTTGTTTAGAATCAGAATTGTGTAAATTAGACAGTTTTTCATTTCTTACAACGTCAGAGAGATGAACGTTTTAAGTATGCTGCAAATTATTAAAAATTTATAGAAAAATCTGTAAGAATCGTATTTCAGATATAAGGATTTTCTTCCTTTTTTTACAAACTAAAAATAACTTGGTAGATCAGAGCTTTCAAAAACAAAAAAAGGGAGTGGGGACTTTTGTCTTCAAAATGTCAGTTATAAAAGACAAAGAAAGGCTGTGGATTAAAGGAATCTAAAGAGACATGATCACTAAATGTAGTTCCCGGCCCTAGAAGGGGTCCTGTTGGGGGTGCGGGGGGGGGGGGGGGGGGGGGGGGGGGGGGGGGGGGGGGGGAGGGGGATTCTATAAAGGCTGTTTATTATTGAGTCAAATGACAAAACTGGAATGCAAATGGTAGGTAAAGTACCACAGGTGTAAATTTAGTCCAGTTGATAACTGTGTTTTTATTATTTAAGGAAATGTCCCTATTCATGGGAATAGACTTCCTTTTAAATTATTCAGAAAAAAAGTGTGTGTGTAATTATATCATGTCATATAGAATACATCATGGCAAGCTAAAGAGTGGGAGAAAGAGAGTAAATGACAGGATGTTCTTGGTCCTATTTTAATTCTTGAAGGTTTTTTTAAGCTTGGAGTTGTTTCCAAATAAAATGTTAAATAAACAAATAAGTTTAAGTGTGATCATGGAAGCCCTTGTCTACTTTCTTAGGGATATTTTTAGGCTGAAATAACAAAATATAAAGTATACTTATGACTCTTTTTTAAAAACACTTTATTTAGGACATTTTTGCAAGAAAATAACTTTATCATGAGTCTGAATTAACCGCCCTCTGCTTTTCTTGTTGAAACAACCGTTTTGTAGCCTGTTTTTTAAAGAGTTGAGCTTTCTCGGGGTGCCAGTTGCTATCTGCATCAGGACAGGTAGAATATGTAGGTTTTCTCCACCTCCCCAAGCTCTCAGTGACTTCGACATAGGAATTTCTTTTTAAAGATTTATTTTATTGTTTTGTGAGAAGGTGATGGGGAGGAGGGAGAGAAAGGGGGAGGACCCAGAGCATTCTCCATAGTTGTACATCATTAGTTGTTACATAGTTTCATTCCACACAGGTAGATGTGGAGTTGTGCAGGATGGGAACTAAACTGGGGGCCTCCCACATGGGAGGTGAGAACCTTCACCGTCATCCTGGTGGTTACCAGTTGTGCTTCAGTTCAGCATATGGGTTTGCACAGGCCAGCGCTGGGATTTGATCCCTGGACCTTGCGGTTCCAAGGCAAGGGCTCAACTTGCTGAGCTATCCCAGCTTCCCCGACATAGGGATTTTTAATATCAAGTAAAATTATATATGTTGCATATTAGGTTAGGCCTTGATTGTGGTCAATAAACAGTTGAGTTTTGAGAGAGTGAAGATCTTGGAAAAGAAGTTTATTCAATAGGTATTTACTATGTGCCTCCAAGTGCCTCACTCTCTTCCAGTCAATGAATAAAACAAAGTCTTGCCCTCATGGAACTTACCCTACCTTAGTAATTAATTGTAGAGCAACTCTACTGTAGTAGTTACTACTCTAGTAATTAATCTAGAGGAACTCTAAGAATTGATGACTCTGGTAATTAAACTAGAGCAACACTACTTGAGTAATAATTTAGTTAGTAATTAATCTAGAGCAACTCTAGTAATTACTTACTATAGTAATTAATCTAGGATTGGAATTCTCAAGTGTGCACTGCAAATCACTTTAAACACATCAGCCTGGGCATAATTTAAAACTTACTTCCTTAAAGACATTGTGTTGTTTTTAACTATGCTGTATAGGCCCAGTTTTATGGTCCTTGCCCTTAGAAACTGAAATATTTGGTCAGGGAAGTTATGGCTTTTGAGCCACATCTCTTAGGTTCTTGCCTGCTTTAGGTACATTATCCACAAACCCTGTGAAGGGGCTAAAAGAATTGAAGTAGGTTTTGACCTCTTGAAGTTCCTCTGACTCTTTTTCTTCATCAGGGGTCAAGGTACCTGGAGTACCTGTGAGTACCGCTTGGTGTGGGGCCCTTCGAGGCTCTGCCTTGGGCCTGGGGGTATGGACACCGTCTGGGTCTCAGCACAGCCATGCTCTGTGAAGTGGTGCCCCACCCTTCCCCTTTGGTGAGGCAGCTCAGCCTCCTCTATAGGTGACTGGAATGAAGTAGACTCATTTTTCTATTTAAAAATAACTCAGCAGCTGTGGGTTCAAGCCTTCTGGTCACGAGGATGGCCCCGTCTCACTGCTGGCGTCTCTGAGGGTCATGGCTGGGTGAGTGTTGGAGCTGGGGCTTTGGAGACCACCAGCCCATATTCCTTTGTTGACAGACAGAGGAGGAGCCTGACTGTTCCTGGGCAGAGATGCCCTCACTCTGTTTTCACCTGACTGAGGTTAGCCCTTTCTGGAAAGATAAGGTGACTCCTGAAATGTGAGTCCTCATGGCTGCCTTCCTTCAGCCCAGCTTGGCTCCTCAAGCCACATACCCCTCCTCTTGTACTGGGCTGGCCTCTGTTGAGACCCTTGTTTTATTTTGAAAAAATGGTTTAAGTAATGGATTTTTAAAACATTTTGATAAAATATACATAACTTAAAACCATTTTAAGCATTTTTAAGTGTATAGTTACGTGACTTTACATATGTTCTTGTTGTGCATTCATCATCACTACTTGGCTCCAGAACTTTTTCATCTTCACATACTAAAACTGTGCCATTTTGCACTAACTCCCCATTTTCCCAACTCCTGGCAGCTACCGTCCTACTTTTTGTCTCTAGGAATCTGATTAGGTCTCTTAAGTGGAATCATACGGTATTTGTCCTTTTGTGACTTTTTATTAAATTTAGCACAATGGCCTCAAGGTTCATCCATGTTGTAGCATGTGTCAGAATTTCATAACTTTTAAGACTAAATAACATTCCATTGTATGTATAGACCACATTTTGCTTACCTGTTCATCCATCGATGGACACTGAGTTGCTTCTACCTTTTGGCAGCTGTGAACATGGGTGTGTAAATATCTGTTCAAGTCTCTGCTTTCCATTCTTATTGATATATACTCAGAAGTGGAATTGTGGCAATTCTACCTTTAAGTTCTTGAGGAGATGCTTGATGTTTTTATCTGATTTTCATCCTTCCTTGCCTCTGTGGACTTGACTATATAGCTAGGACTGTACTCAGTTTGCTGGGCTGTAGCCCCTAATCCTTGGTCTCTGGTTTCCTGAGTACCCTCAGTCTGCCTCTTAAGACCCTGGCTTTTCTTCCCAGTAAGATTGAGTGAAGAATTGAAGAGAACTGAAGCTTGCTTAGAGGGGCATTGAAACTCATGAGAAAAAAAATGGAATTAGAATAGACTTGGGGCATTTTCAGGTATACTGTTTATTTTGGACTTCATGTGGTTTTTTTCATAACTAGGATGTGGAGTGGAATGCTTAAAGTGAATTTGGCTTTAGTGGATTTTTTTCTAACATGCTCTCAGTTACATGTTACCTAATTTCTGTAAGTATTGTTGGGGAAAACAATAAGACTCTTAGGTGGTAGGAAAGGAAAGAAGTCTTGTTTTTATTACCTATATGACCTTGGCCTGAGTTTTCTCTTCTATAAATGGGGCTAATACTACCTAGTTAATACAGATTGTTATGATTTAGTAGCAACCAGGAAAAAGTGGTTCTGAAGGACCTGGGGGAAAGTGCTTGACAGCTTCTGTGCTTCCCTGTTTGTTATCATAGAATAATCGGAAGCTGTGTGTGAGGCCACATGGTGAGCCTCTGCTTGCTTCGAAGGTGAAGCAGTAGGAGGGGGAAAAGCACAGAGTGGGACTTGGGAATCGGCTTCCACTCACATCTGCAGTTGACTCCCAGGGCTGTGTGAACCTTGAGTCATCCACCCAATTTCCTTGAGGCTCCAGTTCCTCACTTGTCAAATGAGGAGGCTGGACCCTCTCTGTGGTTCCTTGTGGCTCTAGAAGGTCATTGATTCTAAAGGATTCTGTTTGTATCCAGTCTTCATTATTATTATTTCTGAGATCTAATTGATATATAATATGATATCAGTTTCAGGTATACAACATAACAATTTCATATTTATATATATTGCAAAATTATCACCACAGTAAGTCTAGTTAATATCTCTCACCATACATAGTTACAAAAGTTAGTTTTCTTATGATGAGAACCTTCAAAATTGATTTTCTTAGCAACCTTCAAATATACAATAGAATATTATTAATCATAGTCACCATGCTGTACATTACATCCCCAAGACTTATTTATTTTGTAACTGGAAGTTTGTGCTTTTTGACCTCCTTCATCCATTTTGCCACCCACTTACCCTCTGCTCGGTCTTCTGACTGCAGAGTTCCTTTTTTCTCCTCCCTCCCTCCCTTGTTTTCTTCCCTCCCTCCATTCCTTCCTCCCTTCTTTTCTTCCTTTCTTCTCTTTCTTTTCTCTCTTTCTTTCCCTCGTTCCCTTCCTCCCTTTCTTCTTCATTCTCCCCCCCCCCCCCCAGTTCTTTCTTTTCTACAAGTTCAAGTCTACTTTCTACAGGTGGTGGACACATCTCCTTAGTGGTATTTGATGTGAGCTGAGAATTTCTGGCATTTTAGGATATGCTTCTTCAGGGCCAGGTCGGATCCAGGATTTCCATGTTACCAGTTTGGCTGCTGAGTTTATGCCTTTGGCCCAGAATTTCAAATACCTCTGGGGCATAAACCTCCAAGCCCCTTGTGTCCCTGGAGTTGGCCACATCTAGTGAGGGAATGGGGAGAGTCCTTCTGACCTGCTATAGGAGAGAAAGAGAAGGGGAAAAGGAGAGGCAGAAGGGGCAGTGGACATAATTTTCTCTTGCCCAGAAACAAAGTGATGTTAGTTACCTTCAGAGGCCTGGACAGGGAAGCTGTCTGGATCTGCCTACCTCAGGACTTGGCCATTGTCTGCAGTTGACCCTGCCTGTCTTTACTTTAATGCTCACCAGTCTTCATTTTCTTCAAGAAAGAACAGCCAGCTTGTAATGTACTTTTTATAGGGCTTTCATCCACTTTCCCTCATTTAATCCACACATAAATATTTGCCTAGGCCACTTGGCGTCCTCATTTTGTAAACAGGCCAGTGTGGTCATCTGACCTGCCAAGCTGCTGTTAGCAGAACCCTGGCACTTCATCTTTTTTTTCTTTAAAGCTGAGCAGTCAGCAACACTCAACAGGTATTTATGGGAAGCCCGTATGTTCACAGCAGAGATGCTTGTGGTAGAGAAATCGTATCCTCCAGGCATTGTAACTCAGTAGGGTTTTAAGGGGAAGAGGGTGGTGGAGTTCAAGTTTGTTACCTGTAAGTAATTAATTAATGTAAGTAGTGCCAAGTAATTAAAATGTCTGGTAGATGAAGGAAGACTAGGTGAGATTTGGGGATGTCTGAATTTAAAGTGTGCCTGTTGGTTATTCTGTCTGACTCTGGACTTAGGGAAAGGTGACAGTTTTTACACAGTGTGTTTAGATACCCCTGGACCCTGGGCTCTTTGTCATGGTGCTACACCATAAAAGCTGCTATACCTCAAGCTGTTTTACACTATTACTAGGTATAAAAAGACAGGAAATGCTGCCTACCATGATTTATTTCTGACCTTGAGGGCTTGTGGTTTAGATTGCTTTTAGCAGAGTGCCATTGAAGTAAAAGGCAGGACTTTCTTTGGATCAGAATAAAGATTTTTTCTGATTCTCTAAATGAGATTCGAATCAATTAGAAACTATTATACTTTGTGTAAATAAGACTTCTGGAAAGTTCCATCTCTTTAAGTTCCTGATTTCACAGGTGCTTAGTAAATCTGTAAAAATGGTGGTATTCAGGTCTGCATGCACAAGATATGGAAAATGGGATCTTTTCTGCAATTTTTCTTTAATGACTCATCTTGTCTACTCTTAGAAGGGAGTGGCTGTGAATAGCAGGTTCAGGAATGTGGGATTGCATTTGCTGAATCTGAACTCTGGCCCCAGGCACGCCATGGGCTCCAGTGGTGCAGTCTTGCCAGCTGAGCTTGTTGGCTTGGGACGCACACTGGGCACAGGGGTGGCTGGAAGGCTGCTTGAGTGTTTGGATGATGAATGCATCTGTCATGGGAGACTGCTTGTTTTTTAAACAGGCATACAAATATCATTTGCTCAGAGGAAATTAATTTGCACACAAATGTCATGAACCTATTCCTTGGTAATCTGTATTTTTTTGTTAACAATGTTTAGTTATAGTTGACATTCGATATTATGTTAGTTTCAGGTGTGCATCATGGTAGTGGTCCTCGGATAAGCCTAGCACCCAGCTGACACCATACATAGTTATTATAGTATTACTGACTGTACTCCCTATGCTTTACTATACATCCCTGTGACTGTAACTACTGATATGTACTTCTTAATCCCTCTATTTTTTCCACCTTGCCCCCTAGCCCCCTTCCCATATGGCAGCCATCAGTTTGTTCTTTCCGTGTTTGTTTCTGTTTTGTTTGTTCATTTGTTTTTTTAGGTTCCATATACAAGTGAGATCATATGGTATTTGTCTTTCTCTGACTGACTTATATAACTTAGCATAATATCCCTCAGGTCCATCCATGTTGTTATAAATGGCAAGATTTTTTTCTAGTGATCTGTATTGTTGATCTGTGAGATAGTTTGCATGTGGAAGAACTTGTGAGGCGCTTGAGAAGGTGAGGGCCCCCAAGTCTCTGTTGGCAAGCCCATTTTGGGGGATACTTGTGCTGTCCTGAAGGTGAGGGCCCTGAGTCTCTGTTGGCAAGCCCTTTTGGGGGATACTTGTGATGTCCTGAAGGTGAGGGCTCCGTCTCTGTTGGCAAGCCCGTTTGGGGGATACTTGTGCTGCCCTGCTGCATGAGGAAGCCCTGCCATGTCTCCAAATGCTTTGAAGAGGATTCCTGTTCATTTGGCTCTCCATGGTGCTCTGGTGGTAGGATTTTTCCCTCAGCTTCCTAACTAAAAACCTGTGGGTACTCCTGGCAGCTGGTAGACCTGGGACAAGTTCCAAAAAAAGGACCATGTCCTCGAGAAGGTTGGAAAAAAAGTTATAATAAGTCTGATCCTCAAATTCAGTCTTGCCTTTGATAGGCTAAAGTGATGATGTTCTTGTCTCTTGGGGAATAACCCTAGTTCACCTTCTGTCAACTGAGAGTTTACGTAAAACTCTTGCCAAGGCTGTTCACTCACTTCAGCCAACTGAATATGCAGTTGATCCTTGAATAATGTGGGGGTTAGGGGTGCTGACTTCCTACATAGTTAAAAATCCAGGTATGACTTTTGATTCCCCCAAAACTTTACTGATATCCTGCTATTGATTGGAAGCCTCACTGATAACATAGTCTATTAACACATACTTCTGTGTATTGTAATATGTATTATATACTGTATTCTTTTTTTTTCAAAGATTTTTAAAATTGTTTTTGACAGAGAGAGAGAGAGAGAGAGAGAGAGAGAGAGAGAGAGAGAGAGAGAGAGATACAGAGACAGAGAGAGAACTGGGGAACTCCCCAGTTCAGCATATGGGTCCGCACGGGCCGGAACCGGGATTCGATCGTCCCCAGCACTGCAAAGTGAGCGCTTAACCCACTGAGCCATCCCGGCTTCCCCATATATACTGTATTCTTATAATAAAGTAAGCTAGAAAAATAAAATGTTAAGCAACTTATAAGGCTTGTTTGTAGGTGTTTTCAAATTGCCAAATCTCTTCCCAATTTTTTAATATACTTACTGAAAAATATTTGCAAAAGGTAGACTTGTGTAGTTCAAACCCATGTTGTTGAAGGGTTAGCTGCAAAGCGAATTGACGTGAAGCTTTTTCTTAAATATGAAGGGCTGAGTTTTAAGTGTGAGTATTTTTGAACTCAGGGAATGGAAATATGATCTTTTTTTTTTAATGTTGGTTAGCCTGAAAACAACCTTTATATACTCCCTAGCAATTATTTTTAGGAAATTTGAAAGCATTTCTCATAGAGCCTTGAAATATCAAATGAGCCTTTCTTAGACACACAGCACTTAAATGCTGTATTTATGTAGGGGTGAAAATATTTCCTTAAATGTGTGTAAAGGAAGGAAGATGGTTTGAATTATTCAGCTGTTGTTGGAGATGACTGTGCACCCTCCACCTCCTGTTCCCTGCTGTTTCTGGCAGCCTCTGACCATGTTTGCAAGGTGCTACAAGGAGTGGCAGTGGGAAGGAGTCCTCTAGCTTGTGGAGGGCTTCAGGCTCCAGTTCTTGCTCCATGAGTACTAAACAACCAGCTGTCCATTAAAGGAATGAATCCTGTTCTCTTTTGTAAGGTGGATCTGCAGCAGTGACAATGTGATACCGCACAGGGAGGGTAAAATGTTCTGTCTTAGGAGTCCTGGTTAGAACCAGAGCATGAACAAAGCTTTTACTGAGCGCCCTGGGGCCTGTGCACCGGTGTAGGAACATACTGGAGAGGCTGCATCTAGAGCAGTGGCTCCCCAATATCTTCGGCCCTGCAGACCTCGAGTCCACTAGTGTGGTTAAGCACGTTAGCTAGTTGCAGCCCCAACACTCTGTGTCACACTGTTAAGGCTCACACAGTTCGCTCCCCTTCACACCTGCTGTCAGTCTCTGACTCTCCCATTCTGTTTTATGTGTTCACAAGGAGTGACCTTGTGTGTTCTGGTGGACAGACACTGCCTTGACATTCTCCTGTGCCTCTCACCTTTTCTTTGCAGCTGTATACCGGTACTTGTCAAGGTCACACCGCTGCTTGGCCTGATGTTTTATTTGCCAAACAGCACCATACAAGTGTGTATTCTTGTGTCAAAACACCTTTTACCCACTGAGCAGACTTTGGCCCCACGGTGAAGGGCTGGGGCATGCCATGTGGGCTGTATCCTGGCAAAAATCACAGGTGCGCCTGTCTTTAAAATGTGGGGGTACTGTTTTGTTGTAAAAGTTTATTTTAAAGTCTTCAGCAATCCGAATCTTGACTGGTCTGGAAGTTAATCTTGGCTCTGTGTACACTGTTAATGTAACATGCTGTCACAGAGCTGTCTATCCTGGAAGGTACATTTAACAAAAATAGTCAGTATGGTATTACTAAAGAGACTGTTTCCAGTCATAAATCAGTTTTTTAAATTAGAAAAGAGAGCTTTAAAAACGTTTTTGTAATACTTTCTCCCATGATCTTATAAATAAATGCTAAGTAAAAAACTGGGAAAGCATAAGAAAAAGAAGTCCATTTGCCACAGCTAACCTTTTTTTGTAGCAATTTTCTAGCTTTCTTTGAGTCTTGTTTATATAATTGAGCTCATATAGTATATGCAGTTTTGTATCTTGTCTGTCACCTAACAGAATGATAGCCTTGGAAAATTTGTCACAAACATATTTTGTGTTTGTGCCAGGATTTGCTCAGCCTCTCTTCTGGGTTCTGCATTGACACCTACTTTGTGTATGTGCCCCTGACACGCTGTCCCACCCAGGCTGCTCTGGGGGTGCTGTCACAGTGGCCTGACATCGTTGCTGGCATTTTGAAGCATGCACACATTCTTCTTCCCGAGCTCTGGTCTGTGAGTTTGTTGGACCCCATGTCATGGATGGGGAACTTGAGGCTGGAGAGGTGATCTGTGTCACTCCCCATGTCTCAACTTTTATTGGCATTTAGTATTAGATTTTTTCCAAGCTATTACAACCATCTCTTGTTCATGGTCATACAGTTAGTAAGTAAATAAGTCTGTTCTTCTACCACATCATCAATGCTCTGTCAGGGGATGGGTTTTCCTAAAGGCCAGTGCTTTAAAAATATGTATGTATTGATTGAATTTGGACCCGTGTTCGTGTTGGGTGGCTCTAGCTTACTGCCTGTCTGCTAGGATGGTTCTTTCCATCTTTTAGGATGTTAGCGCTGTTGATTTTAGCTTTTTATAGTACACATGATGCGTTCCTTTTCATCATCTCTTTGGTGGTAACAGTCCTCTTGGGAGATGTTGAGAGCTTACCTTGCTGCTGGTGACTCAATGTCATATGTAGTCCTATAAGTGACACTGCACCTTGTCAGCACAGTATTCATAGTTATTTGCCCTATATATTTTTCCTCTCTCTCTATCCCTGTGAGATATGGAATTCACTCCCAAAGAGCTGACCTGAGATTGGCAGGTCTGCTTGGTTGAGTAGGAGAGTTGAGTAAATGCTTGACTCATGGCTCAGTTGCAGAAATTCAGCCTGGGTCCTCGTGGCTCAGCATGCAGTGGATCCACTGGTGGTAGGGGCCAATTTGGGCTCCTTTATGGCCCTTTTCCCTGAAAGGACCTGAGAGGGTAGGTTCTGGTTCCCCAGGAGCTCTCCCAGGGTTGAGTAGTTTCTGGTGGCATGGGGTGAGTGTGTGGATGTTTCTGAGGAAACCTTCCCTGCACTGTTGAAGTAACCATCCAGCATAGACTCTGTGGGGCCCACCCAACTCCTGCAAGGACTCCTGTCAAGTATTCCTCATTTCAGCTTGTGGTCCACTTGCATGAGGAACCTGTGACACTGCTCTGGTCCCCCATGAGAAGGTCCGCTTCGAAGCACGGGCTGTCAGTCTAAGTAGTCATAGTGGGTAAGACAGGCTGGTTTGGGGAGGACTTCCCTGGACGTGAGTCCCAGCTTCTTTTCCACTTCTTTGCTGTGTGACCTTACATCAGCTATATAACCCCCCTGAGCCTTGGGGACAAAACCATGCTCGTCTCCAGAGTAGTGAGGCCTGAAAAGAAGAAATGAGTCAGGAGAGCTTGTTGTAGTCCCTGGCACATGCTATCTGTGTGATATGTGTTACCTGTAGTAACAATGTCCAGAGCATGGGGACGGAGACTGCAATGGCTTGTGTTCACATAGGCACAGCTGATAAGAGTGTTATAAAGGATGGAATATGGTATTGCTTTATATTTTCAATAAGGGTCTCAGGAATTGTTTTTCACTGACTTTTTGTCTCTCCCTTCAAAACAACTTCTTGGTGATTTGAGAGGCTTTCCTGTATTCCCTCGGGAGAGGTGTAGGTTTGTTCTGCCATAGGGTCTCTTAGGTTAGGCTGTTCAATTTTGTTGTGTAACTTGTGAGTTCAGTATGTTAGGGATGCTGAATTTGAAAGGGGCTAAAACATTAAAGAATGTTTTTAAAAACCTCCATGGATTGCTACATTTATCTATAATAACAGGGATCAGCTTCTAAGCTTTAAGGCATAACTATCCCCATTCAGAGTTCTTTCAGGTGTTTGAGTGTGTGTGCATGCCCTCTGAATGCCTTCTTTCCATACACCATATGCCCTTGGCCCATGCCCTGGTGGGTGGTTGCTAGCAAGCTCTTGTTAGGTCACATATGAGTCAGCTGCCCGTGGTGTCCTTGGGTCTGTCCAGAGCTTTCCTGGGACTGCTTGTTATCTAGCGTTTCTGCTGCCAGGTTGAACATGAGATCAGCATTCTTATATGGGCCTTCTGTCTTTTTTGCATTTAGTTATTTTACTAAGGAGACTGGTAGCTAGTTTCCTTCTAAATGTGAGTTGGTTCTTTTTTTATTGCGATATAATTGACATATAACATTGTGTAAGTTTAAGTGTACAATATATTGTTTTGACACATTCATATAGGTTAGTTAAAACCTCTATCACATCATATAATTATCTTTTGTTGTTGTTGTTGTTTTTTGTGGGGGGACAATTATGATTTAGTCTCTTAGCAACTTTGAAGTTTATACTACAGTATTATTATCTATTATCACATGCTGTGTACCTAATCTCCAAGATATATTTATAATACTTGTAAGTGTGTGCCCTTAAACAACATCTCCCCATGACACCTACCTCCAGCCCCTGGTAACCATCATTCTGTTGTTTCTACAAGTTTTGCTTTTCCACATGTAAGTGAACTCATACAGTATTTGTCTTTGTGTGACTTATTTTGCTTAACACAATGCCCTCAGGGTTCATGCATATTAATGCCATTGGCAGGATTTTGTCTTCTCTCACTGCTGAATACTGTTTCACTGTGTGTATATACCATGTCTCCTTAATCTGTTCATCCGTTGATGTATGAGTACACTTAAGCTACCGCCATATCTTGGCTGTTGTGGGTTGGTTTATTTTTATCTGCACTGTGTTCTCTTAAGTAGATTTTAGTGGGCTCCATCAGATAGCAAAGGGCCCTGCTCAGTTGTACAAATAGTCAATAGAACAACACTTTGAGGCCTCAGAGAGCTTTCAGTAGCCTTTATCCCAGGCCACATGGACTATTGCATCTCTGGATTAGGATTAGGATTAGGATTAGGATTGTGAGAGTGCTCCAGCAGGAGTGAGAAGCAGGGAGTAACCCTCGGCTCACTTGAGATGTGCAGGACAGAGGGACACTTGCAGATCAGCCTGTCCTGGAGGGTGCATGACAGATGGCTTGATGTGGGACCAGTGACTGAGGAGGCAGAGGGTCAATGTGTGTGGATGAGACAGTTCAGGTGGGTTTTCATGCCACCCCTGTCCTGGAATGAGTTGTGTCCAAAGAAATGTTCGGTGTCCTTTCAGGGACCTGCTGTAGAGATAAATTGTTTGGATGGCAGCCAGACTGAATGGATAAAGAAGAAAGGCGATTCAGGGGCCTTTGACTTTTCTGTAACTGTCAAGGATGGAAGCAACCAGAGAAATTAAATAGCAGCTCAAGGGCAAGCAGCAGAGTTAAGAGCCTTCAGGAAGGGGAGTGAGAGCAGATCCTGCAATGGTGGGTCTCAGTCTTGCCTGTGCAGTAGCATTGCAGGAGAGCTTATAAGAGCACCCCATCCAGTTACACCAGACTCTGGGGTGGGCCCAGGCATCCGTATTTTGGAAGCTCCCTAGGCGACTCTGGGTTGGGGTCAAACATAGGGAGAGATGAGGAGTTGTTAAGGCAACCAAGTCTGGGGGAAATGCATCAGGACCATGAATGGAGGG